>JAAIXI010000224.1:1124975-1399611 GCA_013403645.1 Heliconius nattereri | reverse complement strand
TCATTATCATTGTCATTATCATTGTCATTATCATTGTCATTATCATTGTCATTATCATTGTCATTATCATTGTCATTATCATTGTCATTATCATTATCATTATCATTATCATTATCATTGTCATTATCATTATCATTATCATTTTCAATTCAATATCTGTTACACTCCTTAGTTGGCCTATCGGCCTCATGTGTGTACAGATTATCATGTAAGCTAGATGCACTCATCATTTGACTTATCGGTCTCATGTGCACCTATACTTACTCATCATCATTTTCATGTTCTAAATCTCTACTCAACATGAGGAGATTCATATCACCTCACAATTGTTTATTTATCATAATCATGGTCATTATCATATTCAATTCAATATCTGTTACACTCCTTAGTTGGCCTATCGGCCTCATGTGTGTACAGATAATCATGCAAGCTAGATGCACTAGCTAGATGCACTCATCATCCGGCTTATTGGTCTCATGGGCACCTATACTTACTCATAATCGTTTTCATGTTCTAAATCTCTACTCAACATGAGGAGATTCATATCTCCTCATAATAATTTTTAAATAATATTTTGTGAAGTCAAATGACACAATTTTGTTATAATTGTATTTGTCAAGATAGTTGTTGATTTGACTAGTAATATAAAAGGCATGGAATTAGTGGTCGGGATTCATTCCTTGCCTGAGCCTCGGCAAATACACTTACTTTACGGCACAGTGGTATCTATCAATAAAGTGTTGGAACCGAATGGTTGTTTCTATTATTAACCTGAAGAAGCTTTTAGTATGTTATAAATTATTGTATACGCTTGTTCCATTACAGCTTCACGCAAGATTCCGTCATGGCAGCGTAGGGAACCTAGCGTCAAAATTCTCTGTTCTTCCCTCTCCGACCATTGTGTTCTTTTTTTGGCATTCCATGACTTTTATAATGTCTCATTATTAATATTTAATATATTATTAAATATAAATTTGACAATTTTCATTTTATAAAATATAACCAAGACTCTCTTAAATATGATTTTTTGTACAATTCAAATAAACAATATAAAAAGTTTCACATATAATTTATGAGATTTAGGTTCAAATACAATTTGTAGTTATACGAAAGCGTCTATTGTTTCGCGTTATCAACGGTTTTATCAGGAACAGTTTGTATAGTTCCGTATTCATTCTGTGTAATTATATATGAGAATACAACGAATACAAATTGTACTTGTCTTCGCTTATTTAAAATTTGAGGTCGCCGTAGCGTACTATAGCATCTTACTTCAAGCGGTGGTTGCGGGTTCAATTCCCACTCGTGGGAATTATTTATTTTTATTTCCTCGCCTTGATAATAAATAATACAAAGCGTTGCGAAAGGCGCTTTTATTAGAACGAGCTGTAAATAAGTAAGTACCCCCACTTTTCATTGTAGTGTTATCATGGAACTTGGCAGTTATATGAGACAAGGTTAGACGACGTTACTATATTATTTTCTATCGAGCCGGCCGGATGGAATTGGAAGATCATTGAAGGAACTTTAGACGGCATGGTAGTGTGTTTATATTTTTTTAAGCTATTAATTTATTTTTCAGCAGACGGAGACGGGGTTAAACGGAATGAGGTTCCCACTTTCTGCCCAATATTAGTATTGTGTAGCGCAATTCAACGCCGCGCTGTCAATCAGAGGGGGAAACTCTAGATTCCTAGGTTCCCTCTGCCTATCCTTTTATATGCAGGATATAGAGTATATACAAAAAACATACGTATTAGGTATAGTTATGTTCAAGCAAATGAATTTTTTTTATAATTATAAAGTAAATATGAAGCTAGAACTTATAAAATTTTTATGAGCCACAAAAACTACGGTAGGTATTTATTTATCTAACCAAGAAATACAATTAAATATATTAGTAAAGTGTTCACTTAAAGTGTTTCTTCTGATATACCTTAAGTGTACGTGTAGATCTCAAATGTCACATACCGATTTGAACCTGCACCTCATTTGCATTCACGCCTCGAACCACTTAGCGACGATAGCGCCAGATAGACGTGACCTAATCGGCCTTCTCACGATATATTGCAGTTATTTGTAGAATTTGCCTTTTCGAAGGAAATGTTTTAATATTTTATGTAAGTAAACAACTCAGGTTTTTTTTTTGTTTTTATAGGAAAGTTTAAAAAAGTGGCTTAAAACGCAGAAAAAGCTGACACGATTTAAATACAGTTTTCACTTTTATGTTTTGGCAGACTTCTTTCAAGAATTAGCGTTTGTTTTATTGAATTGGCTGAAACTTCATCTATCAATATATAGAGATATTGTCTTTAAGATGATAATGTAATTAAGTAGGTTAAAAAAGTAATTCCGATAAGAAAATAAATAATTGTCAAGTACAAGCGGGCGAAGCCGCGAGCAAGTCGCTGTTAATTTAAACATAATTATTTCCCCCCAATGGGACACGACGACGGCCTTCTTTTAGTTTATTTATTACTTTAAATAGATATAGATTTAAGACTTTTTTAGTCTACCGAGTAAGCAGAGTACAACCTAGTGATAGATAATTTATATCACTCAATTTTAGTTTTTATCACAACAAAATATAACATAAATTTAAGAAATAATAAAAATTTAAAAAGTTGTCAAAAATAATGCAACCCACTTTTCATATTAAATAATCTTTGTAAAAATCAAGAATACGTAAAATCAAGTAAATTAAAGGTGTCTCTTGTGTTAATTTCACTCAGCTGTTATCAGTGCAGTTTACGGTAGCTTTATCAGTGTGACACTATTAGTGACCTTAGAACAAGTGGTTAAATGGATGGGATTAAAGGATTAATTGTTACTGGAGGATTTCTGTAACTAATCTAATTAATTCATTTGTTTGTTTGCCGGTAATTAGGCTTCACTGCATTTCTTTTTTCTTTTTTTTCATGAATCACATATTATTTTTTTAGTTTACGTGCTGTATATATCCTGCACGCAGCAGCAGCAGCAGCCGCAGCAGGGTAGAAAGGGGGAATCCAATGTTAAGACATTCCGTCCCTATTTTTCACCGAATTCTTGACGAATTGTGTGTTGAGTGGCGGAACACAACGCAGCGCTTTGCCTCGACACCAGGGCCAAGAAATAAAAATAAATAATTTTCATGTTTTCGAGCGGAAATTAAACCTATGGTGTTTACAATAACACTTATGTGAATAGTTTAACTTATTGTTTATTGGTATACCTACTGTGTCTCATATATACCCTGCTATAAGCAGGATGCAGCCTGAACCTAAAATAAAAATATTTAATCGATAAATAAGTAATAAAAAAAATTCAATTGATATCATTTCTACATCCCATACTGTTGAAGTCAAATTTCAACACACTCGTATCTCCAAGTCGACGTTGACTTACACTCAGATAGCTGTCACCTGAAGTCGTATAACTAACCTTACTGATAAGCAACACGTCAACAGTCCCTCGTGATCCCGATTTTCACAGCATCCCACTGATATCGCAGATCTCATCTGCATATTCTTATTTTAATACAATTTTACCGTTTTTGATAGTGATTGTATATATTTTATTTGAATGCAGAGAAGCAGATGTCTGCTTAGTGTCGAAACTAAATGCGGTGCTTTGGTTCGCTGGAGAAGAGAAAATAAATAGAAATAATTTTCCCGACGGAGAATCGAACCATTCTCCGTCCAACCATTACAGAATTTCAACCATTACAGAAAATTTAAATCAGATAATATTTCTCTTTATTGACTTTTTAATACTAACAAGCGCTTGGTGCCAAATAAGCCATAGTTAGTTTTTGTTGGGTACATCAAAGATCTTTTATGTTTATTACAATTTATTTTCGTTGGTATCGTAGCTGAGTAGGTAGGACATTCAAACGTTTAAAAGATATCTAACATATTTTTTTCTTACATAAGTATAAGTATAAACAATTTTATGAAGATTCGTTTCATAAAATGAAATATCACAAAGTCAGTAAAAACCGAATCCATCCAGAATTAGTAAAGAATTGATCATGAATTGGCGTGTAATTCACCTGTCTGACATCTGGACTGGACGAATCAAGGGGAAAGGGTACAACGTGCTATAAAAAATATGGTGAGACCTAGTGATGTGAGGATTATCCAGAAATAATTGTATATTTTTTTTTGCAGAGAGTAGGTACTGTACACGTTGGTTGTAAGTTCAATCTCAATACAGTTAAATTAGGTATATTTCATTATTTTCATTTCTCTAGTCTCGCAGAGCACTATTACTTTTTTTATGGAAAAAAAAAGGCAAACGAGCATTCGGGTCACCTGATGGTAAGTAATCCCGCCGCCCATGACCCCGTGCAACACCAGAGGAGCTACAGGTGCGTTACCGGCCGACAAGGTGGAGAAAAAACGCCGCAACTGGTGAACGAAAAACGGCTATGTGCAGAAGATTTAAAGAAACATCAATTAAAAAATATATAACTGAATATGAAAAAATCGATAATACAAATATCGACGTTTCTCATCACTTTTCTCCAAGCAGATGTATCGGCTTCAAATCGACGGGTGATACAGTTTCAAGCTGCGTTAATCCATTAAAAAACAATAACTCACCGCTTTATTTTTATAATTATCGTATTATTAATATATATATGTGTTTTATAATAAATACAATGATATTATTAATATTTATTACATTCTAGTATTAACAGCGAATTGTGAGTTTTTATTAAAATTATTAAAGTGTTAAACACATAAAGTAAAATTAGCTATAATTCCGTTCCCATTAAGACACTTCTGTTCCCTATTTTCCGCTGAATTCACGAGACATTGCGTTTCGCTTTACCAGAGCGAGTAAACGAAGATATTTTATACTTCATTCTTTCGAAGTGGATATCGAAGTCACAATCGTGGCGTTTTAAGACTAACTAAGACTTACACCGTAGTGTTATACAGCCTATAGCACTTCTAAAGAATGCAGCTTTCATAAAAAACAAAAAGAAAGTAAATCGGACCAGTAGATCCAGAGATCTTAGCGTTTAAACAAATAAACTATTCCGCTTTATATTAAGTATAGATAGAAGTATAGATTTCTTCGCTCTGTGTTCCGCCACTCAATACGCAATGCCAGAATTCAGCGGGTTCCCTCTGCCTACGCTGCTGTGTGCGGGATACAGCGTGAAGCTGAGTTTTGTGAACAAATGTAAGTCTAGTAGTTGCACATGCAAAGTACAAAACGTAATATATCACAAGACGACTCTACCAGAACATTTACCATTCATTACACGCATAACTAACTTAACTCCATTCTTTTGCTAATTTCTTGTCATATTATATCTTAAAGGCTTAAAATATTATATTTATGTATGACGTCAGTTAAAAAGGCGATTTTACTACCGAAGTACTTATACATGTATTTGCTACCATTATCCTATAAATAACTTTAAACAACTGGTGTGGTAATTGCGAACGCGTTTTGTTAATGAGTTCCCTCAGTTCAGGACTTCAGATTTGTTTCTGGAGACTCATTTGGAACGGAAGTGGGTTTGTTGAATTGTGGTTTTTTTTGTGTTTTACAGGTATTTTTGACATGTATTTGGTACCTGGTGGAGGGTTGTTGTAATATTTTCCATTTGCTATTTTTTGTAGGTAAGCTGATACGTTCCTTTGGAATGTATGTATCTTTATCTGTAACTTATAAATTTAAGTGGTTTTATTGAGACTAGCGGTGCAGTGTGACTGTACACGTGGCGGCAGGTTTGATTTTCACTCGAAGCAATACGCAATGAGGGTGAAAAGTGTTTTAATAGTAGTTCACTCTGTCCAAGTTATGATTCGTATTTAATGAGAAAAATATTTTATTAAATCCTCGTAGAATGCAATACGATTTTAAAATACGGATTACAAAAATGTTTATGACATTTTAATTATATAATATAATTGCGGCTTATAATGAAAAATGAAGAATGCAAGACACAGTTCTCTCAGCATTTCCCACACAACTACAAAAGAAAATAAAAGAAAAGAAGAGAAAAGACACGTAAAAATTAAATAAGAAAAGAAAACAAAAGACATTTCCACGTGAAACAAAAGCCTTTCGTGAATAAATACCAGCCCATTTACAAGAGTGTAAGATATGACAAGATATAGATCACTCAGTTCGTAATAAATAAATAAATAACATAAGAAAAATTACAACGTAAAGCGAATGTTACCAGAGGCGCTATGTCTTGTAGGCAAACGTGGATATGACTGGTAATAAAAATATCTCATATTTAAAGCTTCACGGTTTTTCCCGTAAATCACAATAGACGGAGGGAATCTAGTGGTAAGCACTCTGGTCCCATTTTCCATTGTCCCCATTTTCGTGGTGGAACTCAACGCCGCACTTTGTCTTATAAATGTAATTTAAATATAGAACAAATGATGAACCTACAACTGTCTAGTTTACAATAAGATGTTCTCGCTTTGTGCCATAGCGGTCTCATATATATCACCATCATCATCATCATCAACAGTCATCTTTTGTCCACTGCTAGACGTAGGCCTTGACCAATTCTCGCCACCACACTCCATCCTAATATATAAACCTAATATATAATAATTTATCGTCACATTTCTTTTGTAATTAAATATTTATTTAATTTTGGGTTACTGATTCAAATTTAACTATTTTTTTTTTGTATTTAGCTATAATTTTTTTAGCAATTGAGTTGACGCGCTTATAAATCCTTATGACATGTAATTTTATACGTTTAACAGGTACAATTTTATATTTAAAAGATTTAACAACAATATACTAAAATAAATTTACAGCTCTGCGATCTAATTATTTAGAAAAAATAAATATAATTTAGTTTTTGTATAAAAATTTTAATACCTATATTTAGTATTTTAACATAAAACTTATAATAATATTCTTCGAGTCTTATCCATAGCTCTCAGAGGCGTCGGACGCGAGGGAGCGACAGGGACGGATGATTTAGAAACCCCTCGGGAGATGCGACGCGACCCGATATTAATATTGTGACTACAGTATAGGAGAGAACTTGGGAAGAAACTTGGGAAATAGTGGTGGTTTTATTAAAAATATTTAAAAAAATGGGGAACGGAGTGTCTTGACACTAGGTTCTGCTTAACCTGCTGTGTGTGGGATACAGCGTGAAGTTAATATTTTTTTAAAATATATTTAATAGTATTTTATTAGCGTCTATATACTTAATTGTTTCCATTGGTGGCATTCCACCAATGGAAACAATTAGGCAAAGCAAATGAACATTACTCATTAGTTATGTTCATTTGCCTTGTTCTTCTAATAAGATAGAGCGCGCCATTGAGTTCCGCCACTCAACGTGCGATGTCTTGAAAATTGGGTGGTCCATGGGAAATGGAATGTCTTAACATTAGATTCCCTCTATAGATAAAATAAAAGAAGAGGATTAAAAGAATAGATTAACTTCAATTCTACAATAAAATAATACGTACAATATGAAATACTATTTTTAAACAGACCAACAAACCCAAATCTAAAAATTCAAAAAACTTAAAGAAATAATCCTTTTTTTTTATAAAAGCTCCATCTTAAACTTACAATCCCACACCCCGATCACTCCTCACCACGTCCCCGTGTCTGTCGCGTTGCACCTCAAACTAAATTGGTACCTAAATTCAAAACCATTCCCACGTGTGCCTCGCGGCGTCGTCCTTTAACGTTGTAATTGCTCCTCGGTGGGTTGGTGCTGGTGGCAGTGGCGGCCTTTGATGTCGCTGATTGTTAACTGTTCCATTTAAACGTCCTGATACCTGCTATAGGGTTACAACTTGGGGCAGGTCGGGAAATACCTATAGGTATTTTAATTTTTCGTAATAGGTGCATATGTTTAATATTTGCTATGCTTTGTGGCTGATTAACTGTTTCATTTAGTCGTATGGTGATACTTGTTATAGGTATTTACCGTGGCATGGCAAATTGGGGCAGGTCGGGAAATAGCTATAGGTATTTTATTTTTCGTATCTATTTAAATCGTAATAGTTTAATATCCGCTTGTTATCGCTTGATGAGATTTCATCAATGTGAATTTAACCCTGAAACCCATCGTGGTGCAGTGTCTGACAATAAAAGCGATGATGATGAGTTGGATCCCCACTTGGTAGACAAAGCGCGGCGTTGAGTTCAGTCACACACATGAAGAAATGAATAATCGGAGGACTCGGAAAGTTGAACTCAAGTAGTCTAATTTTCTCTTATTTCACAAAGCACTTGTTATACAAAAAAACAATATAAAACAAAGCAATGGGTATAAAATTGAAAACCGTTGCGTATTGCTTCCTTATTTCATTTAAAAACGGCCATCATTTCCCTCGGGAGTCGCGAATTTCATAATTTAATATTTCCCGGTCGCAGCTATCGGATAATTAGATAGCGACGTGATTTGGTGGGCGAAGGCGGAATTAATATCGATGTTCCTTGTTGTGTTCTTTCAGTGATGTTACAAAATGGTTGTTTTAATTTTTTTTTGTTGTTATTGCTCTTTATTTATGGCGTTCCGAGCGTACCAATTTAGCACTAATCACTTCGCCAGTGCCACGTTAATTTTTTTTTTATATGAAGACTATAGTTTCAAATTTCGACAGGTTGAGGGTTGGATTTCATCTCGAGATATTTTCTAGCTCTGGTAACGGGGCAAAACGCGGCGGTGAGTTCCGCCACATAACACGCAATGTCTTCAGAATTTGGCGGTAAATGGAGAACAGAATCGTCTAAATGGAAAAAGAGTTTCTTTATATTAAGTTACCAGATTCTACTGATATGTGCGGGTAAGGTACGTTAAATTACTTAGCACTGGCTGTCTCCGCTCATTTCTAAATTTTATTCCACATGAAGTAAAAAAATGTTAGAACGTATTAAAATTAAACGTAACAAGATTCGATCTCGTGCATACCGGCATACCGTCTAAATTTTAGGTTATTTTAATAGAACTATTAGTATGAATTAAATCGAATGGCAATAAGATATTTACGTCCAAATATGGATATATCCAGTTACTAAAATATATTTATCTCCACAAATATGAACGAAAATCCGCCATTACATCCGCCATCGACAATTTTGCTTCACTTTCATCGACACCAACCCATCCCTCCAAGACTAAGTAGCAAAATGAAGACAAATGCTAAAGCGTCGCATGGGGCCGGGATTCGATTCGGGACGTGACAAACAATGTATGACATACATAATTTCGTAACTTCCCTTCATTATTTAGTCATGAGGGGTGCAAGGTACCCTATATCTATGATAGACAACTGCAGTTTATTAAAGTTATGTTATTACTTAATATTAGTTAAGTGATAGGAGGCCAGCCGTGGTTCTGGGGCATATGCGGGCTGCTAACTCGACAGGTAGTGGGTTCGATGACCATGGTAGGTAGGTAAAGTATACCTAGTACTAACTATAATTTATTAAATTAATTTTATGCTTTAACCCATTTATTCTTTACAGAAACATTGGTTCGTTGGTCAGGCTGCCTAGCTCTATGCGGGAAAGAGTATACTCGAAAGATACGTGCAATAGTCATAATCTGTTCCTTAATTTTGACTCGATTTTCAATTTCATTGCAAATTGATTGACGAAATTCAACCGGAATGGAGAAACGAAAATATTTCATTAGCCCGTGATCGAACCCGTAGCCTTCTCGTTTACATTTAGGCACACCACTCCACCAGAATGGCCTCTTATATATCATACTAAATCATTATTACATAATTCATAATATCTTACAAGGACATAAACACTTAAACCTTTTAATTCCACCATTTATAAAACAAGTTTTTTACAACTCTGCTATCGTACGTTATCGCGTGACGCCGTCAGTCCTGTCGCAGTGACTCGAGGATTTCAGTCAAACTTTTCAATTACTGTTTCTGGTAATCTTTATCTTTATCTATCTTTTGATGGGGTGTAAAATTAAAAGTGTTAATTGGACTCTGTAGTGCCAGGCACGGTGACGGCGCTATGTCCTTGTGCGTTTGTTTTGTTTTTATAATGTTGGGATTGCTGGTGGTTCAACGGCGCAATTGGGCTCTGGCTGTAAGCGATGGTTGTACATGGCTGTGGGTTCGATCCCCACTTGAGAAGATGAAATATTTCTTTTTCCATTTCTTTGGTCTGGTGTTCAGGTAAAGCGCGGCGTTGAGTTCTGCCACTGAACACGTAATGCCTCCAGAATTCAGCAGAAAATGGGGAACGGAGTGTCTTAACACTAGGTTCCCTCTGCTATGTGCGAGATACAGCGTGGAGCTGATTTAATTCTATAAGCGATAGTTGTGGACTTCAGTAGATCCCCACTTGTGGAAATATTATGCTTGAATTATGTAAATTACCCCTCTGTAATACACATAGATTCTTGACTACCGTCTAAACGTTATCACGACTAAGCCATACGTTCACGCAATGACGTGAAGACACGGGTAAATCCCGTTAAATTCAAATTTTATGTTTCATTTTTTCCTAAATGTGGAATAACGCATTAAAAATGTCAAAAATAATAACTATAGTAGGTACCTAAGAAGGTTATAAGTAGAAAAAAAACAATTTCTTAAACTCACCTACATTTAAACTGAGGTATTTTAAGAAAAATGTGTAATACTGTGCTAATTAAGCACAGAGTGCCAGGCACGGCGCGGCACACGCGAGCGGTACTCAAGGTATCGACACAACTTTGTTTAGCACTTAGGCTTTAAGGTTAGAAAGTTTTGGATCTGGAGTCTACCTTCAGGTATGGTATGGTAGGTATAATATAATTATGTGCCTAGATATTGTTGCTTAGATTCCCATATGAGGAAATTAAATATTATATTCGTTCAGGTATCAACGCAAAGTTCCCCATTTAAGACCCAATGCCTTAAAAATTCGGCGGAATATGGGGAACGGAGTGTCTTAAAATTAAGTTCCTTCTACCTACTCTGCTATACTTACGCGGGATACATTTTGAAGCTGAAAAAATATTTCTTAGATAGTTAGGTATACATAAGGTATTTTAAATCTAGTGTTTATTAAGTTGTTTTATACTTTTTAGTTCTTGAAGTCGGTTCTTTTTAACTTCTTTTTGTTTCAATATAAAAAATACTGTATTTAAATAGTTTATTACTAAATGTATTTAATATAACAATAATAATTATAATAATAATATTCCGAAATCTAGGAATTACAAGCATTCACATCTAATTAACTAAACAATTATATAGCAAAACTAAATTGAACGTACACAGGCACCGCCATTACAGCCAAGACGATGTCCCTCAGTGAATGACATTCATTATTTTTAAGGATCCCATAAAACAATATTACAGCGCGTGCCCTATACTTACACGCTGTTCCCTCCTTATTATAGCTCGTAACTGGGAGTTCGATTCTCGTCGATAATTATAAGTTTTCCGTCCAAACATATAGGGCATAAATAACTTTGACGGTCCTTAGTTCCAGGGCTGGTAATTGACTGTGTGATTGTCGTTGGTTCCAAATTAGATATTGGAATTGGTTTTTGACTTGGAATTTGAAAATATGAAACAATTGCAGTGTTAGGTTCCGTCGGACACGCAACGTTTAAAAAATTGGGCGGAAAGTAGAGAATAGAGTGAATATTTAATATAATTTTTTTATATCATTGTTGAGTTGAAAATTTCTCAATCTAAAATATATTTTTGATTTAGAATATGTATTTGTACGGTAGCTTCTTTAATAAAATTCCTTTTTTATTTAGAAATCCTATAAAAAATGAAAGTACAAACGTATCCAAATTTATATACGTTTTATAAATAAGTATTTTTCTTGCCCTTTGTGTGGAATAACACTTTCAAAATTTCATTTTTTTTCTTTCATTTTTATATATTTTTAACTTTTATCATATTTTTTTAATAAAACAGGCATATATTAATAATTGTTAATAGAAATGTCATTAAAGGAAGCGAATTATAGACAGGGTCGATATTAAAATAATTATAATCTTTACATGAACAAGGACGTACCATTCCATCTACCATTAGATGACGGTATCGATATTTTAAGTCTTTTACAATTTTCAAAGCAACTTGAAGCCATTGTGACGAAGGGATACAAGATTGTGACATTTTGATTTCCATTCGGGATAACAATAACACATTTAGTACCTATATCAACACGTAATGCCTTGTTAATTCGGCGGAAGTAGGTATCTTAATAAGAACGAAATATCTTAACATTAGGTTCCCTTCATTGCTTCGCTAGGTATACCTTTTATATTATGTCAATAAGAACTGTGAAGGTATTAACGTACGCTAGTAATTATATTGCATTGAATATTTTTTAATTTTCATATCAACGTATTTTTACAAATATATGTACTTAACACTTATTCTCCCTGGTCTTATTCAGCATTTTTCTCTATGAGTAGGTAAATATAAAGAAAAAAATATTAAAAAAAAATTTAATATTTCATCGACAACTCGACCATCTCTACGAACCACCTGTGGTCTAATCCATGCACCCGTTCATTATACCACGGCTTGGTGCTCGTGATTGTCATATGACCACGCCTCGTGCGCTTACACAATTATCATAATTCGTATCATTACCCCCCTTCCCCCTCCCCCCTCTACAAGAGAACGGGTGGAAGTGGAGAATTTTGAACTGTTTTTGAACTAATTTTGTGTTATGTTAGATGTAATATCTGTAGTTTTTGATGATGGTTGTGATGTGAAATGTGATACTTAGATTGCGGAATTGCGGGGTAGATTTGACAATCTGGAGAAAATAACTAAGAAAATAAAATTTCATTTTATCGTTCTGTTGTCAAGACAAAGCGCCGCTTAAGTTCCGCCACTCAACACGCAATGTTTTCAGAATTCGATAATAAAGGGGGAGTGGAATGTCTTAGCACTAGACTTCTTCTGCCGCTGAATTAAAAAAAACTTTAAGCTTTTCTCAAGTCTTTTAAAGATCAGAATAGTCTTTGACCCTGATAGACCCTCAATTACGTCAACCAGTTTCACCACCCATCCACCCAATGACACTTCATCAAACAAAAGAACAAAGATGGTCCATTAGTGATGAGGTTGCACAACATTTTATATTCACGCCATTTGAACTACATAATGATACGAGTGTAATGCCTGGCCAAATAGCTTCCACCACTTACCTCTCGCCTTCAGTGATTCTAGATATGTTTAAATTTTAAATTTCAACCCTATCCACTTGTGGTAAGAGCTAATTTAGAAATTCAAATTTTAATAGTTTAAGTACCGCCCTTTATTGCGACGAATGGGGACACTCCGTAATCGTCGTGACTATCAAGAAGTGAATACTCACTCAGTTAATTATGTTTCAATTTACGACAGAACATCGTTATTTCCTTTTTAATATTAGAGTACCAACATCCGGATTGGCAAATCGGCCAAGTTAAATGTTTTGATAACTTGAAATATTGCAGCGGTTATCTAACACTTTGATCTTCTTTAATTTGTTGATATCTTTTAAAGTTCACGTCAGGAATAAAATGTCACATTCTTTCTTAAGATAAAACTTTAAAAAAAGGCTTTCCATGTTCAATTTATTGAAAGGTGAACATAAAGGATCTATTGAAGTCTGTATACATAGCTCCAAAGTTGTTTTCTTTCTGACCGTTTAGAACGCATTTTCTGCCGCTTAGCGGTTACAACGTTGTTCTTTATCCAAATAGATAAGATTATTCTCTTTAATGTCAATGAGGCATATCTGAACCTAATGACCTACAAAATATACCAAATGCGAATAGGAATCGAACCCACAAACAAGCTTGTAAACACATATTAAAAAAAACCCACTCTCATATTTACTTACCAGCCATAATTTACTTGTAAAAATTGGCAATAAATAAAAATGACAACCCATGATGGGTCGTCATACATCAGGTACTTACATACAGTATAATATTACATAATCATAACGTGTATATTAAGCTAATAAGCATTTAGCGCGCCGGCGGGGCTGCGCACGCGCAACTGATTGATGCTTTTATAATTACGGCTGTTTCGCGCTTGTACAAGGGAAATATCATTTGCGGGCTTTACGCCGACGAGGGAACGCCCATGGAACGGTAAACTCTAAACTCAACTCAAACTCTAACATTCAGATAGGAAAGGACGTCACGAATAAGCTATATTGTGTTGCGAGATCTGGTCGTGGATTTCGTTTATGGTGTGAAGACGGTCGGTGTTGAGATCGCTTAATGTTAATTTTAATGGAGATTGATATCTTTTTGTTGTATTTTGTTTTGGATTTTAGTTGGTTTTAATAATTTAATATTTAATGTCTTTAGTTTCTGTGTAAGTAAATAGGCAACATATTTATGCTTTTTTTTTAGATTTTCGTTTGTGTATGTATGGATAGGTAGAATAAAATAGTGACGGAGATATAAGACACTCCGTTTCTGACTTTTCATCCAATTATCGGTACATTGCATGTTGAGTAGCAGTAAAAGTAACGAAATGGAAATAATCATCCATCCTCGCAAACTTTTCCATGTAAAAATATTAGTAGGTTAGGATAGAAGGATATAAACATTTTTCTATGAAATCTATCACATCAAAATCTGTAAAACTGCATATATGCTAACAGAACACAAACAGTTCTCACGTGGAACTTTTATTTATTCATACTACTATGGGGTTGGCTCGAAATGGGATAGTGCTATATCCGTGGCTTTGCAAATTTTGAATTCACAGGATTCGGATGTAGGGTATGCTTTTTTAAATGGTTATCAATTTTTGATAACGATTTTCAGAATTTAGGTTTTTAGTTTAAAGTTAGCAGCTTTTAATATGACCACTGCCGAATTCCTCCAGCATTGGTTGAGTGGTAGAACTCATCGTCGTACATTGCCTCATTAGAGGAGTATATATATTACTTTTTTTACAGTCACACCCACGTAACCTTAAAAAACAAGTATCATCAAAATAATTTATATAACAGAACCGCAGGTATATTAAAATCAATTAATATTAATTCGTTAACTATAATTCTCAACAGGTTTCTCGTATAGGTATGACCATTACCCGTAACTAAGTTGAGTGAAATGTCGTTGCGGAGATCGATTATCTCCGGTTGGCATTCATTTTGCGATGTGACTGTACGCTGACACCGATCCGCTCAATTTTATGATAATTCTACGTGAAAATATCCACTCGTGTGGTGGCTGGTGGCTTTCGAAGTTGTTTTCTTTGTGTTCGTTTTAGGTATCTTGTTTTTTTTTTTGTTGTTATGGCCGTTTTTGTAACTTATGTGAGATGATAGTTTATGTAGATATGTTTATATTAATTTATAATATAAATATATGAAGTAATTTCTAAAATGTAAATATTTTATTAGACTCAGACCGATTATTTCATTTGTTCTTATCACACTGTGTTTTCGTTATAAAACAAGTAACATTTCAAAAACGGAATTATTTAAAAATCTAAATTTTCAAAATATATTTTTAAGGAACTGGTTTAAATAATGAAAGGTATAAATACTTTCTTAGACAATACAATTTTATAATTCACCATTTAGTAGTGTTAAGACATTTGGTTCCCCGCTTTCATGTTTTCGAGGAATTGCGTGTCGATTGGTGGAACACAACGCCGCACATTATCATATAGAGCGGGGAAATAAGCATATTTTAAATAAAATCATCACCCTGATGGCTTATGGATGGATTAGAAATAAAAATAAGCTGGCTGTGCTCTTCTTTAGGCTCTATAAAGTGTCTCACTCATTCGTAGGTCAAAGTATACACTTTTATAACCAACTTCCAAACGACGTGGTTAATTTATCACTGAACTGAACAACTAAAAAAGCGGTTAAGCACAGGCTCTGCCAAAAAGCATATTACTCTGTTAAAGATTATGTTCGCGATAAAGATATTTGGAAATGAGTTGCTCTATTTCTAAGTTAAAATTGTTTATTGTAATTTGTAACAAATATTGGCAGTTAAAAAGAGTGACCATGAGTTTCTTTGCCTGGATCTTCTCATGAGCTCAAGTATTTGAACGGGCTTTTTTCAAGTCAAAATTGCATTTTTTTTTGGTTATTTTGTTTTTAAATTGTTTCCACTTTTATGACATGTCCAAGTAAATGTTAAGCATTTTTATGGAATAAAGATATTTTGATTTTGACTTTGATTTTGATTAAAGACAAGTTTTCGACAACAAATATATATAGGTAACTAGCGACCCGGTCGCGGCTTCGCCCACCTTAACTACTTACAAAGCACTAAAGATAGTGTGAAAATTAATTAAACCCTAATGCAACCTGCATTTTCGTAATTCAAATAAGGATTTTGCAATTGTTTCAAAATAAATACAAATAAATAACAAAAATAACAGAAAATTTAAACGAAAGAAATTATAAGCAACAGACTACCTACTATTCTCTTACCTAAAAATACTTAAACGAAAGATGTAACCAACTATGTCGCGTGGAAATACATTATAATTATTGGATAACTCCAAAATACGTGCAATCACTTCTAAATATACTTTGCCGGGCGCAGAATTGAAGCATTCTCTCGGCCATCTCCGTAGTAGCTCCGAACGACATCAGAGCGTTGGTTCTCTGATCGTGGTCTAAGGCTAAAACCTGCTTTGGAGCAGACACATGGAAGGGGATGCGGGAGGGGATTGAAATTGGACCCTCGGTTTCTTGAAGGGGACCTAGATTAAACGACCAAGGTGACAAGCTCATGAGTCGGATTTGGAGGAGGATAGAAAGTCCCTCGGAAGAAGACGTCTGACCTCGGGCGGTTGGGTATGCGGAGTGCTGCTCCTTAGGTGCAGGTGACCCGAAACACGAAAGAAGCCAGGCGGGTGCGGCGGATCCACTATTATAAGCAAAATGTTGGGGGCAAGGCGGATGCGTGGTGGGCGGCGAACCGTTAATCAGCAAGGATTTTTAGTACTGTAATTTTAAATCTGTGCTACTAATCTTTTCAAGTACTTAGTAAAATATATTTAAATTACTATTTTTAAACGGAAGAAATTATAAACAAAAACCTATCAACTAATAACTACTACATAAAATATGAAACCAAATATATCGCGTTGAAGTAATACATTCAACTGAACATATCCAATATCACGTATTGAACGCATCTAAATCTTCTTTGCTATAGAGGCAGGTGGGTTTTTTTTCGAGCTTGTGGTTAATGCTGTTAAAACAGCGACACCGGTTGGGTAGGGAAGAGGGTACTCTGTCCCTGATGAAAAGCAAGCACTACGTGGCTGCCTGTGAGGAAAATTAAATAGTATGCATCGGCCGGGAATCGAACCCGGGCCGCCCGCGTGGCAGGCGAGCACTCTACCACTGAACCACCGATGCGTGTAGGCTGGCGGACGCGGCGGACGCGCTTGTATAAGCCGTTTCGCAGCAAGAATTTTTTGATATTGTAACAACTTCTAAAGTACTTATTAAAATTAAAAAAAGCAAAAGACAGTTTTGATCTACATTAAATGGCCAGCGTAACTGATATACTTATTTATATGCTGAGAGTAAGACATATAGTAAAACAGGACTCGATACAGCTGAGGTGTCAACGGCGGGATGTGTGAACAATTAAATGCGTTTTTCTCTAAAACTATTCGCAATTTCGAAATAGTCTAAAAGCAAATTTTATGTTTGTTTAACGTAAAAAATTAATAAAGTATTTTAAAGGATAAGGATTAATACCATTATGGAAAAATATCCCTCACAATAAAAAATATATTGAAATTACTATTTTTAGAGAGAAATATGATCACTACGCGTTATTCTTAAAAGACACAAATATGCTGTTATGGACTTTTTTGTAGATCTTATTAAGAGGAACAATACTCCAGTATATTATTTTCATGTAGTACTTACCATGAAAGCAGCGCATGCGCGAAAGTGTCTCAACGGGTAGGACTTTATACACATTTATTGTATTTATGTTAATTTACATGAGAATGTACAAATAATAAACTATATATAAGCCTTCCCTGAGAAATACTCGACCTAATGGTAAAAACCACATCAAAATCCGTTGGGTGGTTCAGAAGAAGAAGAGTTAGAAACGCCAGACAGACACGAAAAGCGACTTTGTTTTATAAGATAGATATAGGATGTAATTGAAGTTTGCACTTAAAACCACTTATTTTCCCACTGCCTTCTCGTGTATTGACATGAAGGTTTCCTTACTTAGAGTCGGCGCTTTTGATCGCGATGATTTGACAAAACGTTGAAATTGTTTGACATTCGAAAAAAATTTCCATAAGCGACAAGTGAAAAAAATGACCACAAAAGCCAAGTCAATCGTTAATCGCGAGGGTGTCGGCTACTAATGGGCGATAGGTGTGGCACAGAGAAATATGTGGAGAGTAGAGTGCTTAGTACTTATTAAAACATTTTGTATAACATAACAAACTTATGATTCAGAACCTTTAAAGAAACATTTTAAAGTAATTATTTTAATTTCGTAAACATTTAGACACATAGTGCTTATTCTTTTTCAAAAACTCCTCTAAAAACAAAAATGTTTTATTTAATTAAGAAATTATAAGCAAATTAAATTCGTATTAAATAATATTATTTAAAAGAACCCATAATACTCTTTAACAAAACCAAGCCACACATAATCTAGTTACATCAACAATTCAGTCGCCACTCCAAAGTTTTTGTTCTGTCTATCCAACGTCAGCGTACCCTAATGAACTTCCAAATGGAAGCTGTACAGATCAATGCCAATCAGATTTTTATTTATCGGTACCATCAAAAGATTTTAATGGTAGCCAGGGTTGAGCTGATGATGCTTTCACAATGCACGACTTAGAAAGGTGTGAGAAGTAGCCACCGTCATTGTCGATCTAAAAAATGGATTCAAGTTTTGTGCCTATATTCAACTTTTTTTTATTAAAAAAAGAAGTGAGCTGGGTTTGAACCTGCACCTTTTGTAAAGGAAATAGTAACAGGGTATTGCGCATCTGTTTTTAGGTAGACAAGCATTACGGTTTTAAATGATTTTGGTTGGGATTTTATATAAACATACATTGTTGACTTATATTTTTAACCGACTTCTATAAGAAAAGGAGGTTATCAATTCGACTGTTTTTTTATGTTTGTTACCTCATAACTTTTAACTGGGTGAACCGTTTTGATATTTTTTTTATTTGAAAGGTACAGCTTCCCGGATAGTCCCATTTTTTTTAATCCATGTCTGACAATGGTATCTATGAGAAAATCCCATAAGTCTTAAATTTGCATTAGGTATGTGCGTGACAAATAGACGAATAACTCAATGTTGCGCCAACCGATTTTGATGATTCTTTTTTTATTTGAAAGAATATACTTCAAGGATAATGTGGTGACAGTTTGATTAGGTGCCAATTATGGGATCCGGTCAAAATTGAGTAAGTTTGTTTCTTTTGGTAAAAAAATTGATTATACTGGAATAGTTACAAGCAAAAACTTTTTAAATTGATGTCAGTTTGTCTCAGGCATTTCTTTTCAACCAACCTCAAAAAAGGGAGATTTCCGATTCGCCGATTCGAATACTTTTTATGTATGTTCTTGTCAATATACCAAAATGTAACTAACTATGCACAAAAATAATACCTAATTAAATGAAGTTTTACATAGGACAACCACAACCACTCGTTGACAACCACTACCACCACCATCACCACTCGTTTAAGAAGCACCATTGTAAGATCTACCCATCAGCTAAAATCGTAAAATAAATTAATTTGTAACAAAAAGAAAAACCGACTTCTAACAACGAACTAAAAAGTGAATAATAATTTTACAAAGATTTTATAATTTTGAAGTCGGTGTCAAGCTAATGCTACAATGACCTCACTTACAATATCTATTTACTAAGCCTGTTTGTTTCATTTGACACCGACTTCAAAATTATAAAATCTTTGTAAAATTATTTTCCACTTTTTAGTTCGTTTTTAGAAGTTGGTTTTTCTTTTTGTTAAAAATTAATTTATTTTAAACACTTTTATCGACTTTTTTCATATAATTATGATGACAAGATTATGTGATAATTTATAGGAATTCGCATAAAAATCTATAAACTGCATATTAATTTATATGTTCTAACATATCTTTTTTTACCTTCGTGTTGTATTCCACACATACCAGGATATACAGAGGGGATCTGGGCGCTAGTGCTAAGACGTTTCAGACTTCCTCCGAATTTGTAAGGCATTGCGTGTTGAATGGCGGAGATCAACGACAAGCTTCGCCTCTGAATCAGAGCGATAAAGAGAAAATTTTAAATATTTCACTACCCTAAATGGGAATGGTACTCACAACCACCGCGTTTACAATCGTACTCTTGTACCCTGCGATACAACTGTCACAAAACTCAAAAGACTAGATTTTCCAAAACTCTACATTAAATCCCATATATCGGTATCGTAGGCCGACAGACCCTGGCCCTCATTACCGCACGCACATACATCATCGTCAGACCTTCTGGCAAGTCATCGCGTATCCCAGATACGATGCGGCTTACAACTATGGATATATGTGGATTTATCTATAAATGCTCATTTGTATGGAATTTTTGTGAAGTGGAAAGGTAACAGTAGGTATGTTATTATTTGATATTGAAATTTTGCATGCAATTGCTGCAAAAATCCTCGTATTTATATAATATCTTTAATGGTAGGTACGAGGGTTGAAAAATAGGAAAAAAGTTGTTTTGACAAGTTGTAAGTAGACAAGACAATATGAGGTTTTTAGTTTCGGTACTTAACACGCAATGTCTCGAAAATTAGTGCGAAAATGGGCAACGAAATATCTTAAACCCTTAACATTAGGTTCCCTTTATCTACTCTTCTATATGAGGGTACAAGCGTGAAGCTAGTTTTTAAGAATATGGGGAAGGAAGTATATTATATAAATAATAAATAATAAAAATTCAAATTTAAAATAAAAAAGCCTTTTCCATACAAACCACCCATCTTAAGTGAAATGACAAAAGAAATATCAAAGCTACCGAGTTTCATATAAAATTAACATAAGTATAGCTTGGAGGACATTACTAGTATAATTAAAAATGATCTTAGATTTATAAGAGAAGAAAAGGCATATCATCTGCCCCAGGGGTAGTCATGAATTATGGATTTGGGAAAACAAAACTCATCGCAGTCGATTTGGTAGTGGACCAGAAATATGACACTCTATTCTAAAGGAACGGTGTGTCTGTCTGTATACGGAAGATTTATTGTTAGAGCTTTACGTTTGATATTTTGAGCTTCCAGATATCAATTGTGTAATAATGACGTTTTTAAATCTAGTTTATGTAGGGAAACACTGCTTTTTAAGATCGAGGTACGGAAAAGGTAAATACGGAACCTTTATATGTTGAATCATTTTTTCGAGATCACGTTTTAAATAAAATCATTACCAAAATAAAAAAAATCATTACCAAAATAAGTTTGTCAACTATAAAAGTATTTTCTGTTGGTCTACAAATCTGAAATTTTAACTTGTACTTAACAGATTTTTTTAGGAATACAATTCCAAATTTCATTGCATTTTTTGCAAACGATTAATATATACCTAGAAACAAGCAGTAGTTACCTAGTTTTTAAAATCGAAATTTCGTTCATAACATCGGAACTTACAACTACCCACCAAAAAAAGCTGCTCAACCAGCATCATCACAAAATTAAATTAAAACCCCATCCGCTAGCCACAAGCCGTATAACATAAACTTAGAACCTAGGTACATAGATAAAATTAATCAAGAATAACCATTAGCCAGCTTTCTCGCCACCACCCAGGTTCTGGCGCGACAGTATTAGATCTCGTTCATCAGATCGTAATAACCGTTCTGCATCATTAGTTGAGTACCAGCATCATTTGTCAGGGGGTCCATTACAGGCCGCTGTGACAAATCGTACGAGTCAATAAATAGATAGATTATACTAGTTGAGGAGATTTGATTGGTTTTCGTTTTTAATTTTATGTTTTTAGTTCTTTACATATATTTTTATGTCGATGATATGGTTTTTCTTTTTTTTTAAAGATATATTCAGATAAATGTGGCTTTTTTGAAATAATATTTTAAAAAAATATTGAAAGTAAAAATGCCTACCCTGCTGTGCGCGGGATAGAGCGTGAAGCTGATTTATTTAGTAAAATAACAATAGTAGTTAAAAACGAAATTGATATATTTTTGAATCACGCAACGTCAAGTTTTATTAAATTTAACTTGAGCTTATTCAAATACAAATCACAAATAAATTAATATAGATAGAATAAGCAAAAGATAAAAAAAAAACGACTGATTATATTATTTTTTTTAGCTTTACGAAGTATCCCTCCTATAGAAAGATAGCCAGTTATTTTAAACGGTGTGTCTGCCTTTATTGATATGGTATTATAGTACCGGCAGGTGACAAAGAACAACTACACAGTAATTTTCTTTTTTAATTGGACATCACACTCACGTATTTGATCTAAAAATAATTTTCTTTGGAAAAAGTATTCTTAAAATATTTTTAAAAGCGACGTTTTAAATGATTAAATATAACGCAATGTTACTTTAGTTAAAATAAATGATAAATGTAGATTTTTTCAATTTGCAGTCAGAAAAACAATGTACAGTTCATTGAAATTATACCTACTAATAATTACCTATTTTTAATATATAGATAGATTCATCGAACATAATTGGGAAAAGAAGGGTCTTGATACTTCTTTTTTTTACTTCCCGCCGGAATTTCAGACATTGTATGTTCAGTAGTTATTATTAGTACTAGTATTAGTACCTAGGTACTACTTAGTAGTACCTAGTAATAATAATCTTAATAAAAAGTTACTAAATAAAATATAAAAGCTGCAAATATACTACCCATATATCTACTTAAAAAATTAAAGATAACATTCCTATACAGAACAATGATAATAACATCACCAGCCCCTAGATCCTGTTACGTCATCACTTCACCACCACCACCGAAGCGCGGATGAATAGTGAAAAAGACATTATTCCAAATTTCAAGTATAATTTATCAACTAGATCCGTTCCTTTGACCGAACGTATTATGACAAGATGAAATATATCCGCCGATGATATTTCAAAATACAATCTTAGATATATTTGTGTTTCATTTTTTAATGCTTTTCTCCTTTTCTCATCCCTTTTTCGGGGGTTACCCAACAATGGTTACTGTCACATTAGTGGGACGTAGGGATGTGACATTCAGCGTACTGACAGTCAATATTAATAGTCGTAGAGTTAAATTGTAGTTTTTTGCTACTGCTGCTTGCTCGTAGGTAGATATTCGTGTTTTATTTCCGTTTAATAAAAAAATATGGACGAAGTTTTATACACAATTATTGTTCGTTGGTGTTCTAGTGCAATGTCTCACTCATTGACAATAAATTACAGGTGAGAAGTTTGTTCTAAAGTTATATTGGAAGCGGTTTGGAATATTATATATATATTCTTTTAAATACCCTAGGTAATAAAATACAGCCTACACTAAAAAAAGTAAATATGCATTCTATTTTTTATTAATTTTTCTATATTATTAGTGTTTTAAATTATAATAGGTTCATCATTGTAGAATTTCAACTTACAATCAGAAGTTGTATCTATCTAATAATATCTTGGCAAGGCACAAACTCTGTCTGTTAACATTTTTTGTTTAAATGTTTTTTTCCCCCTCTTGTCCCAGGAGTGTCTTACCACTAGGTTCCCTACCTACCTGTTGTGAGCGAGATACAGCATGAAGCTGATTTATTTTATTTATTTTCACAATAGTACAGTACAAGTTTTTACAAAAGTAGCACGCTTATTTTTTATAAAATTTATAATTAAAATTAAATATTATTTTTTTTAATACCCGCAGGTATCTTACAACTTGCGACACTAGCACCGGCAAGCACAAAGGCGACCGTCCGTTTGCGGCGTAACCTTCATAGCTTTCGATGACATACACAAAAACAATACCCACCTATACCTACCTAACTACCTTATAAGGTAAACGTTTAGACCAATTCCCAACATATGCATTATTTACACTACTAGTACCTATAATAAATTTGCGGCATCTTTATCCTTTGTTCACACGTAGGTTCCCTTCAATTATTTACACAGTGTTGCCATTTTTTTTTTTGGTTAATTGAGTAAATATCGCTTTGTCGGTTTGTTTGTTAATGAAAATGGTGTTTGCCCCATTTTTAAATTGTTGTATGCCCCATTGAATGGGGTGTGCATGAATGCGACAGTTGTAAGTTTAAAATTAACGCAGGCAAAATTATAAGAATACATAAATATTAGGTTGTAAAATAAGTAGGTGCGTGTGTCTGTAAACGCCGCGGTTATGGCTTCTATCCCCGCTCGAGGGAATGAATTATTATTATCTATTAATATTTTTATTTCTCGCGTTTTCGTTGATCACCGCTACTCAACACATAATACTTCAAAAAATTAGGCAGAAAGTGGGGAACGAGAATGTCTTAACACAAGGTTCTCTGTTTTCCCAGTTACATGTGGGATACAGCGTAAAACTAAAAAAATGTAAACAAATATATGTTTTATTCTTTAAAAGAATATTATATTTTATTAAATAAATACCCGAATAGATAAGTAAAATAAAAGAAAATAATATTCAATTGTTTCCAACCAAATATCTACCCTATTCCGTATTTATTTAATTTGTTCGAATTAACAACCTCGTTATACGATCCATATCAGTATACCTACCTACTACAATTATGCCACAAATCCTCGTGGTATAAAAATCCAAATTGTAATTTCCTGGCAACTGCCGATGGAGGGACAAAAATTTGCGGTTACCGAATGATTACCGATTCGAATACTTCTAATAAAGAGCTAACTATCACAACGTAAATTAGGCTTTATTTTTAATTGAATAAAGTTGAAATTGTATTTCGTTACGCCAAGTCAAGGTCCCATTAGGGTCCCAGTTTAGTCAAAATTCGTCACGTCCACCGACAGCTGTCGCCGGCTGTAATCGAATCGGAATCGATCGTTGCATAATTTCACGATGACAATTCAGTATCGATATTTGGAACATGATTATATGTGGTAGGTGGTGGTATGGTGGGGTGCTGTGGAGCCACAATTTGCGGGATTGGGTTTTGTTTGATGACACGCCGATTGCACTGATGATGGATAATTTGACAACTTCTTATAAGTGGGTTTTTTGGTAATAAGAAATGTTGTTTTTATTTTGGGGCCACAGATGTGGTGGGTAGTTCTATTTGTTATATCGGCCATAGACTCATAGTGAATCTTATGAAAATTATATGTATAATATAGGTACACTATATACGTAATATATCGAATTTGGAAGAGATTCCTTCTTTCCAATATCTCTACTCTCTACTTTCAAAGAAACTTGTGACTAATTCAGTTAAAGAGTTTCGTTTATAATCTTGACGAACATACCACGAGACCAGTCGGGGCGCAGTGGCACACGTGTGTGACTACGTATTACGTTACGTTAGAACGGAGTGTCTTGACACTACTACTAGGTTTCTTCTGCCTACCCTGCTGCGTGCGGGATACAGCGTGAAGCTGATTTGTTTTTTTATTTACGAACACACCACACATCTGTCGTGTGTCCATCATCATGAATACCCTTGATAAAAGCTCTGAATAAGCTAAAAAGTATTAAATTACACTATCTACTGTTTTTTAAAGCAAATTAAAAATTTTAATAAAAATAGCAGTGCACATTCCTTAGCTTTTAATCGGTAACAATTTTTAACGTTAATTTATCAACACCCACCAAAATATTATTATAAATTTCATTCAAATGACTTAGATCCACTTCATTAGGTTCATTCAGCTCGCTCTCCCTCAGCGTTGATTAATAAGCCGCAAATTGAATAAGGTTCCTTTGACAGAGTCAATTTCCCAACGGTTACTGAACGGAACCCCTAAAAATCCACTTACGAAGTCTATTTGAAATTTTGATCGACCCCCACTTGACACCTCGCATCAATTTAAGATGTAAATTGTCAAAGCATACATTGAGCGCGGGTTACATGGTGCTAGGGAATTAATATAAAAGTCCCCTGGCTTGGGGGGCCGAGGAAGAGAACCGTGAGGTTTTTCTGGATACAATATCCATTATTGCACAAAAACAACAAAATTTTACATAATTTATATACAAAACTAACAAAAACATGTACAATAACAATAAGGCGGCCTTATCGCTTGAAGCGGAATTATAAAAAAAAAGAAGGTGGTGCATTAATTGGTGGACTATAGTATAAGTATTAATATTTTTAATAATTATAACACCTAACTTATGTATACTTGGAAAAGTTAATTAAATTAAATTTTACAACATTATTATTACTAATAATTATTTAATTATATTCTTCTTCACATTAAATATATAAAAACATTCACAAATAATATTGTATAATTAAAACAACCACACCACCATATAAACCCTACAACAAGGGTTGCCGCACCGTTTTGCATGGCATCGATTGTCTCGTACGTCAGTTTGTCACGGCACGACGTGACGTTGATAGATAGATGCACCTGCTGGCCCGCTGCTCCATAAAAACCATTTATATATCTTATCTTTATCTTTGTAGAGACCATATTGGGACGGAATTCTTGGGAGTTGAGGAAAGGGTGAGGATGTGATTTATTTTGTCATACATACATACCATACATATATTTCTAAGGATTGATTGTTTAAGTAAAATTGGATAAGTTTCATATATTAGGTTGCTTATGTGTGTGTGAGGTCGTCTTGGTGCAGGGGTACAAGGTACAATGGGACTGTAATTACAGCTGCGGGTTCGATCCACAGTCTGGGGAATGAGTTATTATTGATTTATATATCGCTCTAGCACCAAGGCAAGAATTACGTCGAGAAAAACGAAAACAAAAGCTAATTTGTTAAATAGTTCGATTCGTCCATTAGTCCTAGTTACATATTTCTAAAATCTATTAAAAAGTCTCTTTATACTTCAAGCTGGATAGAGAGTAGAGACTGGAAACTTTAGAAACCCTAAAGCCCAATGCAACTTCATATACACCATTACGGCGTATGTAAAAATTGATAAGAAAAACAAACAAAGTTAATATATAAAGCAAACAAAAAGCCGCTCTTTCTTCGCATAAACGTAATTAACATGCGATTGTCAATTTTTTATGCAACTTGAAGAGATTTGAACTCGAATACCTATGACTCAAAAGGAACACCGCCGCTTCCCCAAATATTATTTTTGAACCGATGTCATCGAAATAAATTTCCTATACAATCGTCTAGCATGACGCGACAATTCCTTTTATCAAGAAATATCATAATTTTAATACTATTTATTCTTTTAAAATCACAAAAATCTACTTTATACACATGGTAATAGAAGCCAAAATCGTATTTGAATATGTGATAGTTAAACCGGTGTCAAATAATAATATTTTTGATTAAGACCACCCAAAAATCCAAATTGAATACATTTCTTTAATCAGCATTCGTATATTTTTGTTATAATTTTGACACATTCTCAGTTACGTTGTGGCATTTCAAGTCTGCTTTTTTATTCTTTGCCGTTATTTTTCTTAGGTTTTTTCGTGTTGCTTGGTCGATTTTGACTAAGGAGTTAATTATGTAGATGACTTAATAGCGATGTCTCCAAATTGACAAGAAATGGAGAACGGAATGTTTAGTCACTAGCTTTTTGATCCGACAATTTAAAATATGAAAGAAAATAAATAAAACGACAACTTATACAAAAAGGCAGGCTATAGGTTCCAAACGGTATGTTATGTATTAAGAATTATGTGACTTATTTAGTAAGAAGACTTACATACTATATACTAGGTATTTAATAGAGCTGTAAATAAATAATGGCGTTGAATTCCGCCGCTCAAAAGGCAATAATGTCTTGAAAATTTGAACAGAAGAACGGAATTTCCCAACACAGGTATCCTACATCTCTCTACCATGTTATATATAACATTTAAAAAATATATATAATCTCATTTATTATTATTTACATAGATACCTAGAAACTGTCTAATCCTAAAAATTATTACAACAATTGTTTCAAACCATTAAAAGAAGTCATGTTACTATTAGAAGATATTAATAATTAAAATAAAATCGATAATTACAGATGGACCGATCCGTAATCGATAATCGAAGTGACGCTGCCAGAATGGACAATAGTGAATCAACGTCAATGTCAAATGCCCCTTGGCGTGGCTTGGACCAGGATATGATGAGCTCCTCGATGACATCATATCATCAACGAAAATATATAGTTAAGATGGATTTTATTTTTGTATTAAAATAAATGTTTATTTATTGAATTTGCAACCTTAGTTATATAAGTAGGATAGAGAGAACAGAGAGTTGTCATACTCTATTTTTCTTCTGACTTGTAAGCAATTAGTGGTATTATGTGACAGAATAATTAATTACGTTCAGTGAGAGTCAATTATCACGGTCATAGTTAAGGTTAAAGTTCTATATTTTAATACATTTAACAACATATAGCAATCTAAAAAAAAGAACTTTTTTTCAAAAATAATTATTAAGCAAAGTTCTACCTAACTGGTTGTGACATTACTAACTTAACTTCATTTGAACGATAGGTACCAAGAGTTTAGTGTAACTTTTCGCCGAATTCTGGTGGCATTGAGTTTGAGTAACGGAACTCAAACCTGCGCTTTTCCTTAACCAGAGCGAGGAAATCAAATAATTAATAAATAATAATTAATTCCCTCAAGTTGGGATCGAATACAACCGTCGCGTTAGAATCAAACTCTTGTGTCAGCGGCACAAAGGCCTCTTTCTACTTTAAAAGAATAATAGCTAAATGTGACACAGGTCTAACAGAATGGACAGCACAATGACTAGCGGTTCTTATAAACCCACTTAATAAATAAATCAACTTCACGCATTACCCGCACATAGCAGGATAAGCTAGTGTTAAGACACTCCGTTCCACACAACCACCGAATTCTGAAGACAACGCATGTTAAGTGGCGTAACTAAGTACTACGCTTTGCCTCATTAACAAAACGAAGTACTAAAAATATAAAATATTTGATTTCCTTGAATGGAAATCGAACTCACAGCCGTTCCAGCCTCTACTAAAGTAAGTATAATAGATAAATGTGACAGGGGTCTAACAGGCTGGACGTCACAATGACTAGCGGTTCTTATGAGCCCCACTTAATGCTAATGACAATATTATCTTTGAAATAATCTCTGCGGTCTTCGCGTCCGTCTCATGTTTTGATTCGCAAAATTATTATACTTCTTAACGACTGTGTTAGAATTACCGTTTGTTTTTTAATTATTTTTGGCTACTTTAGATGTTTTTTTTTTCTTTTGGTCAATTTGCGAGGTTTTTTTTAGGTAACTATATATGTAAGGAAAACTTGGTATGGGATAGGATTTGGTCAGCTGCTAGGGGCAAAACACTGTTCTCTATTTGCTGCCTTGATTTAAGATGTGTGAGTGGCGGAGTTTCGAGCTTCGTTTTACGAAACGGAGAAAATTAAAATATTTCACTCCCTCAAATGGGAGTCAAACTCTTAACTAGCACAATGCCACGGCCTGTGTCTGATAATATGTTTCCTTTATTTTATTCTCAGGATTTAATAGAGCTAAAAATAAATATACAGCCAAAAATGCTTTCAAATTGCAAATTTACTAACGTTTGAACTCCGAAACCATAAAAATACGATTTCAAAATACGTAACTTATCAACATAATAAAATAAATAAAGCAACCCTTTAGCATAATTCCACCCACACACGAGTTACGTACAATATCTTAGAAGACCCGATTCGGTCCAATATCATCCCTGGAGATGATTCCGAAGTAATGCAGCACACGAAGCTAAACTCCGACATTGGCAGTATATTGAGACATAAATTTTTCATTTCGCCCGTGGCCACTTGTGATAACCTACTTGACCAGCGGGTCTCATGGGATGCATAAAAGACTTCTACTGTATAAGAAATCGCATATTTCATAAACGTTCGCCCGCCGTATAGGGTTGGGGGTCGCTTTTGTCGATGTTTTTTGTATTTTATCGGTTTTGCGAAAATAGTACGGAGCGTCTTGACAATATACTATCTAACTATGTAGAGTACGCAGAGAGAACCACTTTGATACATTGTTATTTAAAAAAATTGCTTCACGTTTTTTCCTGCATCTTTCTGCTGCTAGTTGTTTATCAGAGTAGGAGAATTTAAATAATAGAGATATAATCATTTTACTGTGTGGGAAATGAACCCATAAAACTCACGTTCACTTTTTTCCCATTTCGCCCCAACAGCGTATATGTTAGTTGGCAATTATAAATTTATCTCATTAATTAACTACTTAAATAGCATGTTTACTTTAATCGATACGAAATGGCTGGAAACCGATTAAAATTTTAATGACAATTTATTATTTGATCATTTGTGATGTTTTTATCGTAAATACGATGGGTTTATAATTAATCAGTTACAAGCTTCTTGTTTCAATTTATGTAAATATTAAATATATAATTAATGGTTGTCGCTTGAAAATATTATTATTTAAATCTTGCTAAGCCTTTCTTATAGTGTTTCTTAATAAATAAATGTTTAAGTTCTTACTTGAAATATGACTATTAATTATGATTCATGATAGAATTGCATGTTTTGATGGGTTTACGCGAATAATTTGAGTGTAAAGTGACATAAAGATATTATTATATAAAGTTTTCACGTTAGTTTAATCAATTAATAAACTAGAGAGAGAATACTTAGAACTTATTTCTTCTTTTTTTTTTGTTATGGTTATTAAAAATATATAGGTACATTCACAAACCATTTTAATATAATATTTTCTTTACTTTGAATAGAAGTTACAACCATCGCGATCAGCCAGATAATTTGTTCCGATTAGCTTAACAATTCCTAACGATAAAAATTAATAAAAAAACAATAGGTAAATCATATAATTTAAGAAACCGTCATTTTTCAATACACAATTAAATATACATATATCACCATAAAAGGATTTGCTAAACTAATTTACATATTTTATTTATATATTGTTTTAATGATAGCTAAAAACAAAATTAAAATGTAACGATTAGAGAAAACATTATCAAAATCGCAATCTACGGTAACTTAGATTTATCGATACACCGAAGACAGACCTAGCCGACAGTACTATTCACACCCCGATTTTTTTTGTACGTCGCACAAAGGCCAGAAGGGCTACCGGCCGACACAATAATAAATATTTTGACGATAACACATAAATATTCCTCCTTTATGAATAACAAACGGGTATGCCACGGTAAGGGTGGTAATTCCTTTCATTTTTACGGTCACTCCTTCCTCTTATAAATCGTCTCTATTTATTAGAGATGGGGGCCTTGCGATTTTTCATAGCTTTAAAAATAGATGGCCTTATGAGGATGTAGATTCAAATGGTTCACATGTTTTTTGTTTTATAAAGTGCATAGTGTTTGTCTCTTCTTTTTTTAACAAGATATGGTCTAAGACTCTCTATTCCTTCTTTGGCCAATTTTTAAAACATCATGTTTTGAGTGCAGGAACTCAACGCCACTCTATAAGTTGTTACGACAGTAAATAAATATATATATATATATATATATATATATATATATATATATATATATTAATAATATCGTACGCTCAGTCGAGGCTCTACCACGGCTCGGAGTACTACTCGTGCTCCGTCGCTGGCCAACCTCGACTACTTCAATTACAAATGTGGTTAAGACCTATTTGCAATTGTACTGGGCTGGAGCAGTGAAAGGCGAGTGTTAGTACTGTAAAGGGACCCTTAAGCCTACTGAAGTGGTCACAAGTCCACGGCACTGCTCCAAGCTTCACGTCAAGAGTAAGATAGCATTTCTTATAATTACCACGCCCGAAAACCCACGTCTAACTAGAAGTACGATGTCGGTCATATCTGTCTACATCAGAAGTGGAATCGGCCTCAAGCACCTTATTCTCCAACATTATAAGTGGGATCGGAACAAGCTCCGGTCCCAATCACCTTATTCTCCGACATCAGAAGTGGGATGAACCTCACTCTCACCTGAAGTTAGTAAGTAATGTTCGACACTTTCAATAGTCTACCATTCTGTGATTGTGTAAATTAGTAGTTACGACGCGTGAGTGTAGTAAAAAGTTTCGTTAGTTTGTTCGTTTCGTTAGTTACGTTAACTTCGTTAGTTTGAGATTTCTAAAGTAACGACGACCCGTCTAATACGCCCCGTATTAAATTAAAAATGTAGAAAATTATTTAAAATTTTAAAATAACGACGACGGTAGGTCACTAATTTCATAGAAGATTTAGAATAAAATCATGATGAACGCAATTCATTTTAAGAAAGGTAAAATAAAGTAGTTTCCATAATTATGGCGCAGTATGTAACAGTGTAAATTAAAGAAGCGGAAGTTATTCGGTAATTTAATTTTTAAAAAAGTGACATATTTGAAACTGACATATTACTTAGATAAAGATTGTTTAAAGAAAGTAAAGAAGTTAAAAGTAATTGAAGTTTAATATGTAACTGTTAAAATAAATAAAATAGTTAGTGAACGTACCGCATAGTTGAAATTGTGTTGAAAGAAAAGTAATGGCTTCGAACATTGCAAAGGTTAGTATCGCTTAATATTTAAGTTCAACTAGGGTTTTGGTCGCCTGTAACCAGTTAATTATTTTAAGTAATGGCGTAATGGTTTTAATCCAATTAATGACAATTTTATTAAAATTTTAGTTGATACATTAAAATTCGTTAAAGACAGATGCACAGTTAAAAGAAATTTAAAATAAATGGTTTAAAAATTAGAGACGCGCTTATGCTTAATTGTAGGCAATTTCATAGTGATACATCAATAAAGTGTGTATAATTTACGTACCTAGTTCGATTTTGTTACTTAGTTACATCTCAACGTTATAAAAGTGTGTTAAAATAAATCTTTTGTTAATTGGTTAAAGTTTTACTGCGGGATTGTTTCTGAACTTTAGTAATACTCTGTAATAGTTATACATAGTGCAGTTAATATGTTGCCTAGTTCTAAAATGTTTCAATGATGAAAGGAAATTAATTGTAGGGATCTATTTCAAAATTATATAGCCCAGCAAATTGTTAGTAATGTGTAACAAGTTAGTACTGTGATAACAATATCTAGTGTAATTTAATGATTGATTCCATAGGAGTGTTAGCTATAGATATCTTGTTGTAGCGATATCGATGAGAGCTTGGAAAGGGTTGCTTATACGAGTCATACTCGGTATAGTTTGGTTCAGTAGTGTAAGCTATAGGGATAACATTTTTGGGGTGACGATATTGTGCAGTGTAGTAGTACCTCTATTGACTAAACAGGTAGTGTGAGTCGGGTTCATGTAAAAGTTGGTGTGATCGTGACGAGAGTGGATGATGGTAACGAGCATAGATACTGTAGGCTCGCTGGTACAATGTACGGGCCATAGGAGGTGATAAGTGGTTGCAGGGCAAGGCCGTCCGGTCCATGTCGTCATACGAGATGGCGAATGGTCGAAGGGACACCTTGGCTGTGGTTTTATGGTAAGGCCGTCCGGTCCACGTCGTCATTCGAGATAGCGACTGGTCGAAGGGACACCTTAGCCATGGATTATGGTCTTGAGGTCATATATGGTGGTCGAAAGGATAATGTCGTCCAGTCCATGCACCTGATGACTGCTGGTCGAAGGGACACATTCATCCGGTCCATTCTTAGGTGTTCATTGGTCGAAGGGATAATGTTGTCCGGGCCATGCAGCTGATAGCGGCTGGTCGAAGGGACACATTCATCCGCTTCATTTTTAGGTTGATCGAAGGGTTAGTTGGTCGTAGCGTCGTAGGGTGGAAAGGTCGAAGAGTCATGCACGTGTGGCTGGTCGAAGGGACACATTCATCCGGTTCATCGTTAGGTTGGTCGAAGGTTTAGTTGGTCGAGTTGGTCGTAAGGACTCGCCCGTCCGGTTTAATTTGATAGTTTTAGGTTAATGTGTCAGGATTGGACGAGCGGAATAAAGTAGTAATGATCTCAGTAGGAGTGGTATGGTTGGATTATTATTCTTAGGCAGGCTAAATCGAACACTATTGAAGGCAAGAGCGCTCGAGGACGACCGCATGTCAGGATTGGCCGTATCAGGGAAGCAGATTATTTAAGTTGCCAGTTGTCAAAACCAGATGGCGTTGCCTGTCACTCTGACGTGACACCGATCGATGACAATCACATAAAACGAACCGCACGGACGTACGCTCAGTCGAGGCTCTACCACGGCTCAGAGTACTACTCGTGCTCCATCGCTGGCCAACCTCGACTACTTCAATTACAAATGTGGTTAAGACCTATTTGCAATTGTACTGGGCTGGAGCAGTGAAAGGCGAGTGTTAGTACTGTAAAGGGACCCTTAAGCCTACTGAAGTGGTCACAAGTCCACGGCACTGCTCCAAGCTTCACGTCAAGAGTAAGATAGCATTTCTTATAATTACCACGCCCGAAAACCCACGTCTAACTAGAAGTACGATGTCGGTCATATCTGTCTACATCAGAAGTGGAATCGGCCTCAAGCACCTTATACTCCAACATTATAAGTGGGATCGGAACAAGCTCCGGTCCCAATCACCTTATTCTCCGACATATATATATATTATTTCACCTAGTGACCACGAACCCACAATCACCGCGTCTACAATCAAGCACTACCTCACGATGGTATTCCCATTATAGTATCAAATACATACATTTATTCTGCAGCATTTAAGTACTGCATAGAAGTAGCGCTAGCGTCGCGTGTTCCTCAACGGCTGGAGGTAATTTCCGGCATTGTCACTAACGCCTGCCCTCTCACCTTTAAATACATTGAACATAAAATACAGTACTGCCGACGAGTTGTGGACCATTTGCATTTAGCTGTAGATGGCTGTGCAGATTTGATTTTAAGAATTTAATTAGTTTTGATATTTTTTTCTTGGGTGAGCAATGCGCATACGTTCAAAAAGCCGAAGTTAATAGCGGCCACAACTCGTTGACCGTACTATACACTTTGCTATATCAAAACACTTTGTGCTGGCACTATGTGTAGTGATTATAGAAGCAATTAGCTGCCGCTTCTATGCATTCGGATCAAGGACCGGTGGGAGGTCAAATTTTAACATGCAAGGTCTGAGTTATTTTATTAGCTATTGTTGGAGCGACGTTTATGAAGTGTCGCTAAAAACTATTAAAATAAGAAATAAAAGGACAAATCTTTTGTTTTCTTTTTCACAATTTTTTACAATATTTTGTTTTTTTTAGGTAGAGAAAACCTAGTTTTAAGACAGTCCCCTTCCCATTTTCCAGCGATCCTGAACTGAACGCCGCGCTTTACCTCGACACCAGAGCGAAGAAATAAAAACATTAAATATTTCATTTCATCGAGTTGAAATCGAATCCACATCCTGTCCTTACAGTCACTAATGCTTTAGTACATTTTTTAAAATAAATCACAAATCCCATCTAATAAGTAAAATAATAAATAGAAGATTAAAGAAAAAGTAATTGAAAACACATTTGGACGATTGACCTTTTTGCATAGCTCCTAAAAGGGCTACTTAGCTGTATTGGGTCCTTTCATGTCCTGCCCTTTGTACGTGGACTATACAGGTAGTGTTATGGACTTTATATAGATATTTCTTATAAAAGATTAAAACGTTTTTTTTTCTATTTATTATTTAGGCAGGCTGGTACTAGTGAAAGAAAAAAAAGATGAAAGAATCACAGTTTCAATTGATATTTAATGAGAGAGTAGTTTTTTATCTATATTTATAATAAAATCGTAAGAGGATCGGTGTCTGTACTTGGAAGGTATTTGAAAAAAATGTTATTGGAAACCATTATTACACTAATAGAACTCAAAACAATGATTTTTAAAATTTTTGTCTGTTTTTCCGTTTGTCTGAACGTTCCGTTTATCTCAGAATCGACTTAACCGATTTAGATGCGGTTTTCCCTATTGGATTTTGGCAAACATCCGAAAACATACAGTTTATTTTATTACAATCACTTCATAAATAAAAAAGTTATGTCAATTTAAAGTATTTAGTTCGACAAATTTGTTAATTGCCGTAACAGTTATTTTATACAACTATTTTACTTAATTGACTGTATCTTTGATTTTCAATTTCTTTATTAATATAATGTAAACAAGACACTGTTCAAATAAAGTAAACAGTTGTGAAACGCTCGCGAGTTTGCTAATAACTATATAAGTGAAATATTTAATTACCTACCTTGTAGGTCCTAACTTAAAAGACCTACGTAAAAATCGAATCCCCGACCGCACGCGTCGCCTGTACAATATTACATATCCCGCTGAGCCAAGTCGTAGTTCTCTACAGTATTATGATCTTTTTACTAATTTTATTTAAAAAAATAATAGCAAAGTAACTAATTACTACAATACCAGTAAAATAATTGTTGCATTTACAAAGAAGCCCTTGCAATGCCGACTCATAAAACTTTTGAGGCTGATTAAAATTTTTAACGAACGTTCCAATTATGACGTTTGGCCAGTATAATGAGACACTCGTTTCTATTCATTTTTCATGGGGAACTGGTCAAAGTTCCTCCCCTTAGGGTTCAAGCGGGGGTGGTACTATTTTTTTAGTGAAGCCGTTTCAAAAGGCAGTGCGTGGTTGGAGGAAATTTGTAAAGCTGTGGATACACATGTGATTAGGAAGTAATGAGTAAGAATCTTTTAATATTTTAAATATATTGTGAACTAGCGACACGATTGCGGCTTCCCCCGCTTGAAATATACAATTACTTATTTTTTAACCTGTATTACTTCTGTGTTGTCATAACATTACAGTTTAAAGACAATTACTACACATAAAAAATTCGGACAAATCCAAGTCGGACGGGTTGATCTAATTTTGAGACAACAGTAGAATCTGCTATACATTAAAATATATTATATTCTTTAAGAATATATATTATTACAAAAAATAGTTTAAAATAATGATTTTATAGAACACGACTGCCCTGTGTTGTGTGGTGGAACTCAACGCCGCGCTTTGTCTCGACACCAGAGCGAAGAAATGAAAAATAAATTGGATAAATATTACATTTCCTCTAGTGAAGATCGAACCCACATATTATACATTATATGTACCTATAGTATATAAATTACTTAGATTAAATCTCTTCTTAGCCATTTAGCGCTTAGCGCTCCGTTCTCGTTACCTAGCTTCTATCACGCCAGGGATAAAGCTTTACGCTCTTCTAAAAACTTATCTTTCCTGGTGGTATATTCTAGATACAATCTATCCAACCAGTAGTTCCTGAGATTACTGCGTTTAATTCGACAATCTAGCTTTCTGGAACAAAGACAGAACCAAAAATAAATAAACACATTTACTAAATTTACTTTGGTACTTACATAATAATTCATCCACCAAGGTTAAATATTAAGGAAATTAATAAAAAAAATTAAAAGCCTTGACGACTTAATTTCAAAATTAATTTGAATTTACACCGCAAAGTAGTAGGTACTTTGGAAACGTCATATTTAACATATTTTTTGTGTCGATGCTCGTTCATATGGCAACCTGTAATTTTATGTTTTTAACGTCCACAAGACTTATGCTATGTTGGTTAAAAGATTATTATAATATACGATAATAGTAATTCTTCAAGGTAAGAAAATGCTTTTGTTGTAGGTACCTATTACGTAGTTTGAGGTCGCCCGTTCGATTTTTGTGTGTGGAAAATATTTTGGAAATAATGTATTTGTATGTACATGTAATAATGATATTGCGGACTATAGGTATTTACTAAAATTTTTGTCATCACCCATACATAATTTCAACTAACACAGAACAATGAACGCGAAACTCGCTGGGACAAGAAGATTAAAAAATAATAATTTTATAAGTGACTAAATTCATATTTTCAATACACATCGTCATTTACGACTTTCACCTTTACCCTTATCTAAATAAAGCTTAAAATGGCTTATAATCATTTATAAATAATTTCAATGAACCCTGTGTTATAATAAAGCACTTTGACAGTTCACGGTAAGACCGGCAAAACGGTAGGTTGGACAATTTCGATGTCGGGAGATATTGTGTGTAAAACGTTTTTGTCAAATGTCAACTTCTGTGGTCGCCTCCGCCTTGGCTTTTTGGGTGAGGGTTACACAAATAGGTGGACCTTTTAAATGTGTGGTTAAATTACGCATTAATTATTCAAAGCAATGAAGTTTTTGATTTGTGGCTAGTGGGGAAGCGTGAATAAATATTTTTATTTCTTCGCTGGTATCGCCGCGTTGGGTTCCGCAACTCAAAACACAGTGCCTCCAAAATCGGTGGAAAGTGGAGAGTTTTTGGAGTGGAGTCTCTCTCTTCTAACTCGTAGAAGAGAGAGAAACTGAAAAAATTGCATATTTGAAATTTAATAATATATCTAATATTGACACTCTCTTAGATTAAAATTGGTTTTAGATATTTCGCTATTTACTGTGGATACTTTCTTTCTATAAGGGATTAATTATATATTCAATTTCTTCTATAATATCTAATAGCAAGAATAGTATCACCATGAAGAGTTCTTGTTAAATTTCTTGTAACGGAAATTATTTTTTTATAGATTTATATTTATTTTATATACATTTAAATATATCACCGCGCTTTGTTTCCTCACTAGAGCGAGGAAATAGAAATACTTATTTAATTTCCCCGAGTGGGAATCGAACCATTGCCATTGCGCCATGAAGCCTCAAATAAAAACTCATTTTAGTATTTTTTTAATTAATTCCTAGACGAAGGGAACCCTTTGACCCAAAAGTAAATCGTTTACAGCAAAATGAGTTTTGGCGACTCCTCACAGACGCCACACCGGTTGTTTACTCTCTGCTGCGTTTGTTCAAGGACTTACCCATTTGAAAATAAAAAATACTATTCGAATCAAAGCTTTGATATATTTTGCCGCTATTTTATATATTTTTAATTATTTTTTTAGTTTGTATAAAATGGTGATGGTTTTAAAGATAATTCTCATTCAAATTTAATGAATATATTAGGGGTACAAATAAATTTCCGCCGTTATTTATCAAAAATTAAATATTTATGATAGAAGAACGGTGTATGTAAGTTTATTAAAAATATTGTCCATCAACAATTGCAACTACTTTTTCCCATATCTCAGGCAACATTCGGATCCCACGTTTAAAGAACTCCTTGTCTTTTGAGGCTATCCACGAATCAACCCAATTTTTGGTATCTTCATAAGATGTGAACCGCTGCTCTGCCAGAGCGTGCGCCATGGACCGGAACAGGTGATAATCCGACGGTGCAATGTCTGGTGAATACGGCGGGCGGAATAACACTTCCCAATCAAGTGTTTCCAAATACTTTTACACGGGAGCCGCAACATGTGGACGAGCATTATCATGCAGAAGAATATTTTTTTGGTGTCTAGAATAGTATTGAGGGCGTTTATTCTTCAGATCTTGGTTCAATCTCATCAATTGTGTTAGATAGAGGGTTCCGTTTATTGTTTCGCTCGGATTAAGCAACTCATAATACACTATACCCAGCTGATCCCACCAACTACATAGCATGAGTTTTTTTCCGTGAACATTCGGTTTTGCTGTCGACGTTGACGCGTGGCCAGGTAATCCCCAGGATTTTCTTCTTTTTGGATTATCATAATGTATCCATTTCTCATCACCAGTTACGATACGATCTAAAAATCCCTTTTTCTTATGTCTAGCTAGCAATATTTCACTTAAGCATAATCTGCGTTCAATATCTTTCGGCTTTAATTCGTACGGAACCCAATTTCCTTGTATATGAATCATTCCTAATGATTTTAAACGATGTGATACTGCTTGCTGAGTGACTTTTCATGTAAGAGCAAGTTCTTTTTGTGTTTGAGATGAATCTTCCTCCAACAATTCCTTCAATTCTGCACCCTCGTACATTTTTGGCCTTCCACTGCGATCTTTACCTTCTACGTCGAAATCGCCGTTCTTAAACTTATGAAACCACTCACGCCACGTTCTCTCACTCAAAGCATGCTCACCATATGCTTCTACGAGCAATCGATGCGCCTCAGCAGCAGATTTCTTTAAATTAAAGATACTTTAAGTAAACTAATATTTCCCGCAAATGACGCTTACTTGGCTCAAATTTGGACATTTTCAACTACCAATAATTATATTTTACCAATATGAAGTCAATTATATTAGTAGGTTATGTTGTTCTTGAATGACCAAAGTAATTAATATTAGGTTATCATCTGCGAAAACTTACGGACACTCTGTGCCGCGCCATCTACAAAACAAACTTATTTGTACACCTAATAAATGTATTGAAATTTCCTTTATTTTTTACTAAATCATCGACATTTACACTTCCAAGCTCCAAGAATTGTATACATATTTATTACGTTACCTAATCCACCTTTAAATAAGCTTGTTCTCGGTTCTATTCCGGCGAAAACCACGGGAAGGTTATACTTTTAGTTTTTACAAAGTACTTACGTTTCATTTAAGTTTTATGTTAAGTAAGAACACGCTGTATAATCAACAATCATCTATTGTCTAGAAGTACCTACCTATATATAAATAGAGACCGCAAAGGAAATTAAAAAGAACATTACACTTACATCTTAAGCCGTACAATTTTTTTTATTAAAGTAAGGCCAAATTAAAAAGATCCCCCCTTGTTTACAAATTGTTTCAGGGAACCGTCCAATTAACATTCCCGTCTTCTTTTGAGACATTCACGTGGACGTATGGTAAACACTTTTTTAATGTCTTTGATGTTTTTTTTTAAATCTGTAATGTGACTTATGAGAAATTTAATTCTAGGATGGTGGTACCTTTGTTAGAAGTTGTCTTGAACTTTTGGTTTTTATAGCTTTTTAAATAACATTGAGGCCAGTCGAGTGGAAATTAAATACCTATTTAATTTTTTAATATGCATTGGTGTCGAGCCAAAGTGCGGGGTTATGTTCCGCCACTCAATATATAATGCCTCCACAATTCGGCGGAAACTGGAATGCCCCTGTCTAACTATACCAGACAAGTCCTGAAATACATAAAAATGTTTCCATTCTCCATCAAGAGAACCAAACCTACAATATTCAAGTTCACTAAGGCTCGTCACAACTGCGTCATAATACTTATAAAAACTAAAAATTACATTAAAAATAGTTGAATTGAACCCACGACCTATCGCATAATTAATAACTAATCTTAAATTGTAACGTTTTGTATCAATTTGCAATCATAAATAAAACACGTTTATTAGAAATATTCCCAAAGAAAAATAAGCATTTTTTACCATGCAATAGCTCCAATGTCGTTTAATTGTTAGTGGGAAACATTTCAATTTGTATCGTATACTTTTAATTAGCTATCTATTGTACTTTAAATTGTATAATTTCTCTAAGCAAATGTTCATTTTCTTTTTCTTTGATAAGATAAGATTTTTATAGTATAAAAGTTTTCTGTTTTAAAGTAATAAGTATATATTGATATTAATAGTAATCAAAGAAATAGCTTTCATTCCTTCCTTTATGGTTGAGGGTTCGATTTTCAAGCAGGTAATTAATTATTTTCATTTCCCGCTACTCTGGACTTGAGAGTTTGGTATTCAGTTCCAGAATTTAACATGCAATGTCTTAAATTCAAACAGAAAGAGGGGAACGAAGTGTCTTGGAACTATTTACCTATACTTACCTCATAAAGCTGTTTGTTTGTTATATCCATTGGTTAACTAATAACTAAGTATTGTCCAATTTCTATAAAATGTAACATTAATTCCTAAATAGCTGGTAACAGATGTTGAATCTGAGAATTAATAATATTTTTCATAATTAAAAATTAATTTTTAATTCAATATGAATTTCCCAATAAATAAGCTTAATTTTCATACTAATCATAATATCATTACAACCAGTTTACTATAAATAATCCATAGTAATATCAGTAATATATCTGTGACCCTTTCATAAGTAATACAAATAAAGCAATGGCTAGCACGTGCAAGTACAAAGTTCGATGTCCGGGCTATATCTGTTCTTCCTGCAGTATAAGGGAGTTATTTTCGATTACGATTACACCTAAGATACCACTCTATTGAGATCCCATACATTAAAGCGGATTTGAAGATTGACGTATGTACTCGTGCTGGTGGAAGACGAGATAGATAATTGCTTTTTAGTTTTTTAAGTTATATTTTTAGTGTTTCATTTTATAATAGTATGATTATATTATATTATATAGTAGTATATATATTTTATTATTTAATCAAAATATTTTTTATTGTAACAGATTCACATTTTCTTGCATATCAGGGTAGCAAGAGCGAACCTAGTGCCAATAATTCAGAGCAGGTCACTACAGTAAAATTCTATTGGCGACTTCATTTTCGATTGAAAATGAATGAAATAACCAGATTTGACAATCTAGGCGTCGACCTCGAAGTTTTCTCTACTATCAGCAATTATTTTACTAAGTTTCGCTTTGAAACAGCGGAAAAAAACAACAATTCTGAGTAAAAAACCCTCTTTAAGAGATAATCCAAAAGGATAATTGACAATCAATAACCAACCAACCAGTCCTCTTTCTTCAGTCTCAAAGTCTTCAATCCTCAGCAATAACTCCTCAATACTGAAATCTCTTTAAATTTGTAGGAAGAAGTAATGTTCATCCAGCGAACTCCAACGACCCATTTACTTCTGTTAGAGCTAGAAAATAAAATGATATATACACTCTTTCCCATGAATGAATGAAGGTGAAAAACCCACAGCCATAGCTTACATTCAGGCGCTGCTTTATAGCGTTAAACTATGGCTTCCTACATAATACTCGTATAGTACTCGTATAATATAAAACAAATTAATTTGTCAAATTTTTTTCAGAAATTACCAATATTGAATATGAATTTTAATAAAATTCACGCTGATAAAGCTAGGTCTACACCACGCATGGCTGACTCAACTCGACCCAACGTTAAACTTTACGAGTGGACCACCCAACTTCAATTGCCGTATCGTTAAAATATCTATAACAAGCTATGAGCGGTTTTCGGTAATAACGTGCACTCGTTAGAATTGGCCTTATTTTGGACTATTTTCGGACCTGGTCTAGGAGTCATGGTCATTACTTGTAGAGGAAAAGTATGTATAGATCTTTGTGGATTTAAAGAATTAGATCTATAGATCCTTGAAGTTTAACATTTCATATCAATGTGGTATAGTTGAGAGAAATTTTAGTAATTTTATGTATGGTGAACGATTATGGTAGGATCAATTAAAGCGACTGGTAGATTTTTCCAATATGGACTGTAAAAAGGATTACAATGGTAAGAAGAATCTTTTATTTCTTGCGTCCTTAGTTAGTTAGTTACATTCTATAAAAATAAAAAATAACAAGTATTTCAGGAAGTGTAAGTGGCGTTGGATACCTTTATCAAATCCAAAATGATAATTTAAAGGGTGGAAGTAATAATTTGATCAATTTAACTAGCCTTGCATTTGATTCTTATTCAAAAACCCAGTGCCAAGACACTCCGTTGCACACTTTCCGCACAATTTTCAGAACATTACGTATTATGTGTCGGAATGACTCGACGCTGCGACTTATGAAGCAATAATAAATCTGAAACCTCGAATCGAAAAGAACGTTGTATATGGAAAAAACATACACAACTTTAAGTGCTTCCAGTATTAAAACATTATAATTCTCATATTATCGTTCACAATTATAATAATATTAAACACCTAATAATTTATTTAATAAATAACAATCGCAATAAAAGCAATCAGAGAACCGATGAAAAATGATCTTGGCATAAGTTCTGGACGAAAATCTAAATTAGTCATATGTATAATGTCCCGGTTGTTCGGAATCACTGCGTCAACAAACACTATCTTGAGATATTTCCGTCCGTTCGTCCGTCGTTCTGTATACGTTACGACCTTTCAGAGACATCTGACGACAGCCTATCAATCTTTTAATAAATACCAGAACGCTAAAACAAATGCTGTTCTACAGTTCTACAGTGACAGAATAACTAATTATATCGTGGGAAGGCACACTTTCGTATGCGCATGCGCATATTAGCGGCAAATTTACGTCTTGTTATATTATATGTGACTTTAGTGTAACAACATTTTACGATCGACACAAATGATGTTTTTCACACTTTTTGTTTGACACATGTGTTACATTTGGCTCATGATACATAGTTTTAATGGCTGTTATGACATTATTCTACACGAAAAGTATCATTTTTAATATGAACGACAGCTAAATAGGTGTTGGACGTAAAAAATGTTTCGCTTTGACAAAAAGTTAACTGTCGTAATAAAATTTAAACGAGCTTTGTCACAGTGGCGCTGAGCGAAACTGGTGAAGTGCGAGTCGGACTCGCTCGGATTGAAGCTTCCGTACAATTGTCATGAATCGTGCACTTATTTTGTATGAAACGATCTACACATATAAGTTTATTATGATTTTTTATATGAAATATCTATAATTTTCACTTTTCTGATTTGTACCTTTATTTTTATTATAAGTTCCCAATTTATGCAAAATTTTATAACTGTATATACACGGGAAGTACATTATAGGTTTTGATGCCCTTGCGAGTTTCGAAAATTTGCGGCATGTACACGACTCTATCCTTTGATTGCGTAGGCTTAGAAGTTTGATATTTTCAAAGTTCCAAGCTCGATACCTTCACGCGTTCCTGAAAAAAACAATCTAGACAAACGTACGGACAACAAAGTGATCCTATAAGAAATCCATTTTCCTTTCGATATACGGAACCTTAAAAAAACATAAAACAAAGTCATAATCCGAGGGCCCATTGCTCTTTCGCTACCGTCCCGGTTTTTTAAATAGAAATAAAAACAGATGAAGTACATTACATCTTTTATGCGACAGATATGCTGCGAACGCATAAAAAGTATTCAGATTTATGACGACACGGAATTAGAAGTCTCATCGTGCAATACTAATATTGTCTTGTATTAAAAAGAACATAAACATTATATAAATTAACGCGGACGTTAAATTGACGAGAACATGGCGCAATGGTCCTAGTTAGAGTCTTCAACGTCTAGGTACTAATATTTTATATTTTTTTATGTAAAATGCACACTCATCTAATTTTTTCTTTTTTTATATACAGAAGAAACGAAAAATTAAGCGCTCCGTTCGCCCAATATTCAAGACTTTGAGTTAAGTCACGGTAAACGAAATTTAATATTTAATCCTTCGTAGACATTACGTCTTAAAATCAGCTTCACGCTATAGCGTGCCTGGAAACTTCGGCGGAAAGTAGAGAACGGAGTGTCTTAACACTAGATTCTCTCTGCCTTACCCTACTACATTATACAGGATGAAGCTTAAAACAGAAATCTATACTTCAAGAATTTTAGCCTCAACAAGTTAGGTATAACACCAATAGTCCCCACTGCGCTATTTTTGTCAGTTATACATCTAATTTATAGTGCAATAAAGTTTCACTTGTCACTCACCCAGCGATTTATGTTCCGTCCGTCCTAAATGTGGTGTCTTCCGCTGACGAGTTTCCTCATGTCAACGTTTACGTTCAAACAATATGCACGTAGGCGACAGAGGCGACGGTGGACCATTTGTGCCGGTCCATCCGTGACGGACCACCGAATCCAACAAAGGAGTTTGTCTTCTGGAATAACGTAAACAGAGTCTCATTTCCTGAACGTGTCTTCGAATGTTCCACATCTTGCTACGACCTAAGTATTTGGTAATCGTTTTAAGAATATCTACTTTGTATTCTAGAGTTAGAATTGTTTTTGGAATATCTGGTGATTTATGGTGGTATGTCAAATCCTGTGGGCGTAGATAGTGCGGCGCCACCGCCCGTCCGAACAGTCGATGCGTGTCGAGGAAGGATGCTTAGCACTCTCACCTCTAATAATATCCCTGGAACGTGGTGTACTAACAAATAATTTATATCTGGACATGGCTTGTGGGTCATCATTCGTCGTGTGTGTTTAGCGAATTAGAATATGTATGCCTGTTTTCATATTAAATGTTCATTGTAGATATCATATATTAGTAGATATCTCCACATATTTTCATTTATGCAAATTTTACAATGCTTAGATTAAATATGGTTGGCAATATTTATGTTTAATTACAAATGGTCCTAGCTAACACCATTTTGTTGAGTAGCTGAACTCAACGACGTGTTTTAAATGTACCCATTTAGCCACACATTGGGTGAGAGTTAAGCCCACAATTATTACATGAACAACCAGGAAAAAAAAGAAATTTTAGCAGCTGTCCTACAATAGCGCTAAAACATTTAAAACTCATACGTCACCAAAGCTAATAATGGATGTGTACATTCCAAAATAAGGTAATTTAAGACGTAATAAAGTAACGCTATACCATATTTCAGAAGACAACGACTAAAAGTTTGAAACAGTTTAAAAGTTTCGAGGAAAGGGATTGAGGGCAGGTTTGTTTAACACTACAGATGTCACTTGTACTTGACGAGTTCTAGGAGATCACCACTGAAATAGATCTTATGATTACTTTCCTAGAATAAATGTCAACTTCGTAATGTTAAAGACACCGCAGGAATACAATTAGGCTTTTTGTATTGTTAAGTCAAAGATAAATTTTAGTGTTTTATTTTAGTTCTTTACAATTTACTTTTCATAAAGAGCAAATTCTGTCAATTTTAATTCGTGTTTTAAAGAAACCCAGTTATTAATTCAATTTTTTAAATCTGTTTTATTCTATGCATCTAATTTCTTAGAGTTCACATAAGATTTTACAGTATTATAGATTTGAGAAGGCTAAATTTGTAATCATAATAAATTTTACGACCTATATACATATTTTCTGCAAAATAATCTTAGTTTTAAAGATAAACGTATTCGTTCCAATGCATAGCTTAGAAAAAGCATGTCGCGAAACACAAATAAGGACTGAGGGGACGATCTTGTATTATAAAAACTATTTAAAGATAAAAATTATACCATAAATTTTGAAAACCAAAAAACCTTTGACATCTTACTTTAAATTATTTCAATAAAAAAGTAGTATCTGCAACTGTATCAGCTATTAAATTATAAAATCAATTAGTATACATCCAATAAATCTATTACAATTACAGATATCGTCTGATTCATTTAGCTTCGGTAGTAGTTCAGAATTAATCTCCCAACTTCCTGTTCTTGGCATGTCCTGACGTCAGAAAATAAGTGCCTATCAGCTAAATATCTGAAGAAATATTCCCACTAAAAACTAATTTGTCTTTACCAATGTAAACACCAAATAAACATCAAACGGCTTCAAATTGAAAGGGGCGATCCCATTGACATAATCCATTAATACTGACTCGGATCTGGCAATTAGTAAACAAATGAGCCGTGACAGAACGAGATAATTGGCACCGTGACAACGTGACGGTGTGGCGATGCTGGGGGGGTTTCAGGATTGTTGGTTTCGTTATTATAGTCTAGTATTTGTTATATGGTAGTGAAAAAAATCAAAATGATTTATTTTATATTTTGTTTTATGAAGATTTTTTAATGTATGTTTCTGAATCAATAATTAAAAAAACCATATTAATGATTTTATAAATTTTACACACCTTGGGAATGAAATGCTCGCTCCAGTCTGTTTCGAAAGTATCATTATCACAAATTATTAAATGTATATTTGCATATAATTGATTTATAAGGAAAATTAAAAGAATTAATCATGTAACTTTTTTTAAATTAATATTATAGTCCTATATTATTTTTACCTTAAACGAAAATTAAAGCAATAATACAAAACCACTTTAGCAGTTCTTTTGAATAATAATAATAAAAAAATCACAAACGTTTAAAATTTCAAGAGTGAAAACTATTATAATATAAAATTGAAACGGATAGTGTAAAATCACTTAACAATCACACCTACAGTACAAACGGTGACAGTCAGCGTCGCCGTAAAAACACCAGACCAGGCGCTGAAGCTATTTTGGTTTAATGACAATGTAAGAATGATTCGTTCCCGGTACATCCATCATTCGTCCCAATATATTTGTCGTCATTCCGTTTTATGGTTTCCAGAGGTATAGCTACAGCTGTTTTAATAGATACGAGTAAAAGTGTTACTTAAAATAATGTATAATTTAACATAAATGATTGATATTTTTATTGATTCTACAATTTCGTTAAGCCAAAAAAAAAAGAAACTGAGTGTTTGTAAATTCAAGGGAGACCTTCGTGCCAAAATCCTTAATGATAAGAATAATAATATTACGAAATTGAAATATTCCCTCCATCTAGTTCCCTTTGGTAAGTGGGGAATACAGAGTGAAGCTTAAAAACTATCCTTGTCTCTTCTTTGCTCAATTACAATATCAATAAAAAAAATAAGTCTTTATATTGTTAATATTTCATTATTAATTTCTATTTAAAGGTGTATTACACATGTCCCCAAAGCTATAAAATATGTCGCATCCGCGCATGAAAGCGTGTCAGCGTGTTTTTGTCCTGTCATCTGCTTTGTCTCCGAAACGGTAGTCAATTAGTGGCTTTTAGGATGATGTTCACTTTAAATCGTGGTTTTATAAAGTATGTTTTTCAATTATTTTTAGAAGTTAATACTGGATAGCGTATATTGAGTGAGAAACAACGCGATTGTTCTCTGCGTCAGAAAAAAGTGGAAGACAAATTAAGAACACTTAATTAATATAAAATAGCTTAATAGAAAATTGAATTAATTATATCCAGTTTTAGAGTAAATTATGTCAAAATCATCAAATGAATTACTATAATTCAGAATTATTTATATATCATTATTTATTTATATATTATTATTATTTATTTTTTATATTTTAAATATTAGTTACCAGAACTTTGAGGCCAGTCGCGCAAAGGCACAAAGTGCTACTGTAAACTTGTGGGTTCCTTCTTATCTAGTAATTAAATATTTCTTTAAATTTATTCTCATTTCTTCGTTCTAGTCTCGAGGCAAAGCGCGGCGTTTGGTTCCGCCGCCAAAATGAGGAACGGAGTGTCTTAACATTAGTTTCCCTCTGCCTACCTTGAAGTGTTCGGGGTACAGTGTGAAGCTGATTTAATTTTATATCTACTTTAATCTACAGTTAACTCGCATCAGTTAGTTAAACTATAGTTAGAGAACTCGATTCTATCTCGTTTGGCTGTAATCGGATGTCCAACAAGATTCCACGCCTCGTAATTATCTACAGTGACATTTTCTTTACTTTATCTTTTAGTAAATTAGTTAAATGGACCGTTCAATTAGCTAGAGCAATATTTTAAATAGCATTCCCCTTCGTCAATTTAGTTTTTAGAGTTAATTTACTTTATGAGGTCGTTGGTAATTTCAATGGGAATTTGTCCTTTTATATAAGAATAAACATATTTGGATAAAAACTAAATAGGTTTGTATAATGTTGGTAGCAAGGATAAAGAATTTAGTTATAGCTCTCTTCTAGTTGAGCTAGAATTTAGTTCTCAGCTTTTCACCATCGTGAATCGGGCATAGCGTGTTAAGTGGCAGGATTTAACACTGCACTTTGTCTTTAGCCAGATCAGAAAAATAACTTATTCCTTCTATTCTCACTTCCTTCATATTTCCAACGATGGCTGTGTTTAATTCCGCAAGGCGTCTCTACCATTATTTTTTATTAGTATAATAAATCAAAATCAATAATTACAAAGTTACATAGGCCAGCTATCGTAACCACCAGCAACACTTTCCTGGCGGTCATAGCGTGTGAACGTCTCATTCTGGCTGATTTAATACCTAGTTATCGCGCTAGTGCACTGACACTTCCGTTTTCAACTCGGATGTTGAGAATTTTGCTATTGTCAAAGACAAATTAGTTATTTCTGTTTAATTAAAATGATAGGCGTTGGCAGAAATGTTTGATTAAATTTATTTTCTTCATTCTGGTATCGAGGCAAACGTTGAATTCCGCCACTCAACACACGATGTCTCTAGAATTCGGTGGAAAATGGAGAACGGAGTGTGTCAACGCTAGGTTCCCTCTGCCTCTACTGTGTGCGGGGTACAGTGTGAAGCTTAAGTCATATACAATGGAGGCTGTTACCGCTGACCGATGGATAATAGCCGTCCACCAAAAATAATAAACAATGAAATTACTTAGGATTTGAACACCTTACCTCCTCATTATTTTATACAAACAGTTTCAACGAACGAACATTCGGCCACAACCCAAAAATATTAATAGTTTTGTTTACAGACACGACATGAGTAACATTGTTTACAGTAAGTTCTTCGCAGCTGATACATTTTACCCCAGCAAGAGACCAAATGACAAATTTCAGTTACAACAATACATGGTAAGCCAACCAATTTGCGTATTCTGATTCTACTATGAGATTCTCTTTTGAAGAAGGACCATGTAAATCAGTCAGGTTGCAAGCCCACCCGGGCGTGAGAGCATATTTGTTTATATTAATTTTTACTGCGGCCACGACAGAAGCCAGAACAAGAGTTGGATAATTATAGAAACATTTTTAACTTTAACGCATGAGTTCGTTGACGTGTTCTTAGATATTGAAATTTAGCGATTTTTTGATGATTTTGATATATTTGAAATGAGTGTTAAATAATATCCAATTTTAGAGGAATATGGGTAATTTATGATTTCAGATCCATGGCCATGTCCTACGTTCTCAATCTACCTGGTGACATAACGAACCTAGCATTCAGAATCTTCGTGCTCCATTACCCGACCAATTGATATATATATATATTGTTTCTTTTCAGCTTCACTCTGTATCTCTCACTCAGCAGGGTAGGCAGACCAGAGAACCTAGTGTTAATACATTCCTTTTCCATTAAGGCCACTTCGTTTTTTACTCGCTATGACACACCAAAGAAATGTAATTAAATTATTTATTTATAACTAAATCATTTTATTTAAATTACCTTCATTTAAGTATTTAATAAACTTAATTATATTTAAATGGGTTTATATTTAAATTAATACTAATCACTAGGTCCATTTATAAATAACTTACCATAAGAAATATTTATTTATGTTATCTGTTTTTAAATAAATATAAACCTTCATTGGAATTTGAATGCATAGCCGTCGCGTGCAGCTGACCTGTCCTAAACTCGCTACTGAGTCATTATCTCTATATAAAGGACAAGTATAATAAAAATATCTATTGACTGACTCATCAGACTGTACTTAAAACCCTTGCATTTCTTTTACCCAGTGACTCTTAACTTTAAAAGATTTTTTTAAAATTAAATATTTTAATTTTAAGTAAGATCTGTATTATTGAAACTTACTATTTTACTCACTTACTATTTAATTAAATCCTATGTCAAGTAAGCTTCTACAGTTCTAGTAATCGAATTTATGAACTTCCGACTCGCATCTATTTACAGCGTGTTCTTAAAAGTTAAATGAATTTTTATAAATTATCAATTAAAATATCAATTGAATAGAAAACAGACTTAATAAGATAATATGATATTAAAAACGAAAAAATATAAAGTAGTTCAATTTAAATTTTTAACGTTTAAATTCGAAATAGGTATCTAGTTTATAACGTTAATACAAAATTATATAGATTTTTTTAAATTATATTTTCATTTCTATACATTTCTTGAGACATTTCTCATCAATATAAAGTATTGAATATATTTCGTATTTTTTTTTCAACGTCATATTTTGTTTCTGCATAGGTATCTACAGGTTCCGCCACTCAATACATTGGGAGAGCATTGAACCTCACCGTGGCGGAGAAAATTTATTTATTTATTCCTCCGTATCGAACCCACATCCCTCGTAAACACACCCTGCGACACATTGGCTTACAACGTATTAAAACAACAATAAATATTAAATCTACATACTTCCTCTATACGCAGAGACATTGACAGTATTCCTAGAATAGAATTTTAGCGTTCAATCGTATTCCTGATAGCCGTTTGTCCCATTAAACAGACGCGCGTGGCCACCGGATGTACCTACAGACGTTTCTTGTCACTTGTCTCTGCATTCGTATTTGATTATTAAACGTCTTCTGGAAACGCTATAAGTGAGTATCTGGAATTGGAATGACAGATGTCAATTTGGGTAATAAAATATTTTTAGATTACAGTATTTTTGCTAGTTTATTTTAATAGTCTTACTCTAGTGAACTGCACTTGCGACTTGCGTGTAAAGTATTTTTGCAATGTCACCAGAATTTTTGCGGAGTCTGTAAAACCAGTCGCGATTACAATTTCACTTTCGTTGGCGTAAGGACACCTACACCATGACTGGCTTCAGATATAATGAAATTAGTTAGGGAATATAGTAACACTTGCGTATGGAGGGAGTGTGGGAATGGAAAACTTATTATTATTAGTATTTTTTATTTTAACTTCTTAAAGCAATCGTAAACAAAATAACGGGCGACAACTAGTATGTACTGCGTGATACAGTAGTAAAATACTAAATTATGCATAAAATTTTAAAACTATATTAGTTAATAAATTATATGAAAAGGTTATCTCATTAATTAACATACAATGAATGAATCAGTTAAATGTGATTAATTCTTCCTGCTGCACACGAGTTCCTTGTAACTTATTAACTTAGATGTCGTGATTTTTCTTATCTACTTTAGTTTACTTACGTCATTATGCATTGTGTCTATTATAGCGCAGTTGACAATTGTTCAAGATGCAATCAACGATTATGGGATTGATTCTTGGTTGATGGAATATTTATATTTCAATAGATGAATTAAATGTCCCAAATTTCGATAATTAAAAATATGTCAAGGTGGAAATATTGTGTAGACTTTATGAAATTGCTTGAATGAAATAGTGGACTGCGAAACTTAACGATGTCCTTTATTTTGTTACTATTATTATTATTACAAAAAAAAATTACGAAATACAAAAACACTGATATCGCAAGTCTTATATAATAGCTATGACATCTTTCAATATAATAAAATCTTCAGCTATCATGTGAAAATTTCGATGTAGCTTGCTTACAATGTACCTATGGCTTAAATGACTAGGGCGCATGGACGGTTTCTAAAGAGACGCGGGTTCGAATACCGCTAAATAATCAGTCTCCTTACATTTAAAGTAAAGTAAATATAAAGCAATTTTAAAATAATACCAGCCCTATACATCGACCTCATTTCGATTGCATTTATATTAGTGATGTTCTACCATTAGCGTTTTGAAAGCGACATTTGTTTTATTGCAATATTTCATAGTGGGGGCCACCCACAATCGAAAAGGTTGAATTTCGTTATAATATGGACGTTACTATATAATTTATAAGATAACAATAGATTTTAATATTAAATAATTCAACTTTTTTACAGTCATGTGTACATATTAAAACATTTTCAAATAAATAACACACATAAAATTTTACACAGAAATAAACTAGGTGACAAAAGAATGTCCTATAGATACTTTTTTTATTGTTAAATATGGCAAACGTTCATATTAAACTACCAACAACGCTAAATAACCCTGTGTACAACAATAAATATCATTAATATCATTAATATGTCATTAACTCGACACACCGGTCGGTTATTGCTGACATAATCAACTTATTTCGATTTCCAATTACACCATATACGGTTCAGGTTTTTAACCGACTTTCAATAAAAACCGTATCATCGCACGCTAGACAACTGTCACATAGCAGTGAGTACGAATTTAAGTGTGGCGGTCTCCTTTGTGCTGGATGATGGCGGCTGACTTCAAAGGGGTCGAAGTGGTGGGACGTGGTGTAATGTCAGCACGGTCTGCCAGTGCCTGGTAATTCGATTTTTAGTTCAGAGTTTTAGAGGTCAGTCATGAACAGAGCAGAAAGTGTAATTGTAAACGCGATCGGTTTTGGGTTTGATTCTCACTTGAGGAAATAACATAAACGTATTTATATATTTTATATACAGCTTAACGCTATATTCCGCATATAATAGAGTTGGTAGAGGGAGCCTATTATTAAGACACTCATCTTCAGGCGTTTTTTTTTATGGCATCACGTAGCAATTTTGTTGAAGGAAATTACGCTCTGGTGCCGAAGAAATGATAATATTAAATATTTCATTTTTTTTAACTGGGGATCAAACCCACAATCAGTCGCGTTTACAGTCACCTGTGGTCCTGAACCATGATTAATCGATTTTTAGCTTAAGTAATTCACTAACTCTAATGAACTGTAAGTTATGATTCGAATGATTCGTATAGTCTTTATTTATAACGATATAAAAATCGATATTTTGTTGCTTTTCGCGAATAACAAAGCTAATTCGTTATTGATGACGCTAGCGATTGCCTCAGTCATGCCCGAGACGACTTATCTTAACGGCTTTAATTACAGATGCCGTTTATATGTCACGATTTTTGGTTTATGACATATGTTTTGTTTTTTTCATTTAGTCAATTTCATTCGTGTGTTTTCCATACAACGTGACATTGGCGAAATGAATTGTGCTCAATTGGCACGCTCGAAACGCCATATATCAAGATATCTATCTATCTATCTATCTTTGTTCATTTAACGTTTTCTTTTTACATTTTGAGATTTGATTTTAATAAATATATATTCGTATTTATTATAATATAAAAAGTTTTTAATTCTTATTGAATTAATTATTTTGTACAAAAATATAAATGTATTACAATAGAGCAAGATATTAATTTACAAAGTAAGAATAACATGGAATGATTTGATTCTAAATAGTTTTTTCTAGCATATATTTTATATCACTTAAAAACATACTATATATTTATACGATATTGTGGTTTATAATTAAAATCCTACAAATAAATATAGTGGGAAAGTACTACTAATAGTTCTCATTTACACAATTCAGTTAAAAATGCTGCTATACAACGTATATAGTTTTCTATTACAGAAATGATATCAACTATATCCGAATTGAGACTATGCATTAATTCAAATTGCTAATATAAAACACTCCTCACTAATAACAACCAAAAAGACATTTACAACAAACATCGTATCAGTCGTATCGTATCGTATCGCATCCGTCTCGTCCACACTAAACATCGCAATTCCACTCGGCAGGCAGATACGAATGGTCCCCATTTACACAGTCCAGTTATAGGTGCCGCTATACAATACACGCCGCCTGTACTACACTATAGTCGGACGTCGTATCGGCTGGAGTAACAGAGCGGCACGGTTTAATGAGCGACTTGGACATGTTACGTGTGGAAGACACCGTTTCGTCACTTTATGGATGTGAACCCGTTTACTTTTTATTTATTAAGTTTATATAAAGTCGTGGCCAGTCATGGCGCAGTGGGCAAAGGTGTGGCTGCAACGCGACGGTGGTGGGTTCGATCCCCACTGGATTAAATGAAATATTTGTTCACGTTTATATTTCAAATTCTTCGCTCTGGTGTCGAGGCGTTGAGTTCTGCTATTCAAATGCTTCCATAATTCGGCAGAAGTTAGGGAACGGAGTGTCTTAACACTAGGCCCACTAGGTTGTTAACACTCTGCCTACCCTGACGTGTGCGGGATACGGCGTGAAGATGAAAAAAAAAGTTTATATAAAATAACTGTACTATCCTATCCTAGATGATACTTTACTAGATGATACTTTACTGTCGTATATATTGACGGAATCTGTTATTCTGTAATTGATTAAATCTGTGTTCTGATAATTCCTTAAGCAAAAATCCTTTAATTGTTTCAGTTACATACATACGTCTCTATTTAATAGATAACGAAAATAACATTTCTGACATTATTAATAGTATTAGCAAAATTTCTTGTCTAGAAATTATTATTATAACTTACATTAACTTTAAACATTACAGTAAGAAAAAATATGCTGTTCTAGTAGAAATTTTAGTGATTAAATTATACTATCTTTTAAATAGTGAAAATATATTTACGAAAACTAAACAAATTTGAGCATTATTTCCCTTCAATGAAATTTGAATCCACATCCATGGCCTGCTCCAGATAGGCTACATTCAGATCTATCTCAATTGCATCAGCTCGTGTCAATTATAATTAACTAGCAGTTTCAAAAAGATCACATAACCTGTGCTACAATTTAAAATTACGCGTATTGTAAAGTCGAAGTTTCGAAGTATTTGATACAATCTAGTTCTCAGATAATAAAAAAGTGTTGAACGCATGAGAAAGTCCAGTGTAACAAGAAATAGATTTGTATTTCACTTAGTTTCACGCTGTATCCCGCAATTAGCACGTTAGACTGAGGGAACCTAGTGTTTGACTCATCGCGAACAAACGAAAATATTAAAATCAAAATCAACTTCACGCTGTATCACGCACACAGCAGGGTAGGCAGAGGGAACCTAGCGTTAAGACACTCTGTTCACTCTGATCGTCAATCGGAGATATAAATTATTTGCATTACCCCTCTCGCCTGTTAAGACGCTGCTTCCCATTTACCGCTCACTTTAAGAGGCGGAGTTCAGCGCCACGCTTTGTCTCGTAACCAGAATCAGAAAAAATAAAAATAATGTATGTTTTGGTTAGCCTCATCTGACGTTCCTATCAAAATTACATTAGAATATGTTCTATAAAAGCTGTTTCTACAAATAAACCAAAACAATACGCGTTATCTAAGCACAGATCATTGAAGACATTGGCCGTTTGAAGGGAAACTCAAATCGAAAGTAGAAATTCTAGGCTGTACCATAAGGTATTATTGCTACCAGCGATTTATATTTTTGTTTAATATTGGGATTTAAAATATTCTATTGACTATAAGTAACTTAAATATTTATATGCGTGTAATACCTAGTTATTTATATAGTTGTTTTGAAAATTGGATGAAGTTTTTTCACACTAGGTTCCTTTTGCTTACCCTGCCATTTGCGGAATACAGCATGAACCTATTTTATTTCTTCAAATCTTGGAAACCCAAAATATGTTCTTAATACAGACAAAAAAAAATTATAAAAATATTTCTTTCATTTTTTAATTATACGTTTTATCCGTCACCGCTCATACCTTGCACCAAGATCCAGTACTCACAAGGTGTCATTATGTAAATCATGAGAGCCTGATTTCGGCTGAGTCAATACTCCGGGTAATTGGCGACACGTCTTCCACCAGCTCGACCTTCGTCGATGTCACGATTGTTTCGAATGGAAAATATAAAAATACAATGATCTCACGTTTTTTTTCACTATTTAGAAATATGATTTTAGCGCAGGTAATGATAGGTTGAAAAATAAAAATTATATATTATAATTTTGTTTTATAATAATTTTTCGGTGGATTTTGTGTGGATTAATATAATATTTATGTAGTAGATATAAAAAATCAAAAATAAAAAAAAAACAACTTATCAATATTAAAAGTTCCTGGCTTCTTTGCCATTAAGATGTACTAGCATTGTAAAATTAAATATTTGAATTTTTTTATTAGAGAAAACATTATTAGTGCCGATTTCCATGTTTTTCTCTTTTAATTTAATATCATTTTAAAAACTAACTAGAAATCTGTATACCTATAGCCCGATGTTTATAAAAGTGTAAAACACAATTTGATATTTTTTTATGTATATTCTCTTGCTCTATTTTTTCCTTCCGGCGTAAGTTTTCCACATACCGTCGAATTTTAGAGGCACTGCACGCTGAGTTTCGGAATTGAACGCTATTTAAATATTTAATATTTAATTTCCTCGAGTGTGAATCGAACCGACATCCTGCCGCATTTCCACCAAGTACTGACTTGTAAGCCGTCAATTGTGTTTCTAAAAATATATTACCTTCAACACAAACTCTCAAAAACATAAGTACCTATACTTTACTTTGTTATTTTTGTAACCGAACGTTGAAGAAGATGTCGTTAAGGTAAATATTAAAATAACTACTTTAGTATCTATATAATAATATTATAAGAGTTTAAAATTTCTCATATATTTACTTATCAATTAAACGATCGCCTGCCTGATATCGAGTCACGAATTCTGATTTAATTAACATTAAGTGTAGTGACAGTCCTTTTGCTATAATATATTACTACCTAGAACTTTTAGATTGAAGCCGTTATACTGTAAACAGCAGTCTTGGGTTTGATTCCCATTCGGGGGGATGTTTATATTATATTCATTTTCTCGCTCTAGTACCTAAGAGAAAGAGAAAGCCTACATTGTCTCACAATTTGGATGGGAAATGGAGAACTGAGCGGAAGGAAAAAAATAGAGCAAGAAAATATACATTAAAAAATATCAAATTGTGTTTTACACTTTTATAAACATCGGGCTATAGGTATACAGATTTCGGGTTAGTTTTTAAAATGATATTAAATTAAAAGAGAAAAACATGGAAATCGGCACTAATAATGTTTTCTCTAATAAAAAAAATCAAATATTTAATTTTATTTACTATCTTACTTACGTACTTGCTTATATGCGAGATACACAACAAGTAAAGCCTAAAAAATTTAAACAGTAGATAATTAGTATTCTTAGGCCAGTCGCGCAGGGGTAAATGTGCTGTAAAATCGCGACAGGTTATGGGTTCAAACCCCACTCGAAGAAATGAAATATTTATTTAAATTTATATTTTCATTCCTTTGCTCTGCTATGCTGGAAAAAGCGTGACGCTGTAAAGTAAAAATATGTTAAAATATAATCCACTCGTGATCGAAAAACAATGATTTCTAAGATTTCCTTTTCCTCTATCACCTGTCTGGAAATAAAAATATCTCATATTTCCTGCCCTGATAATTTTTAACTTAGGGTTTATCCAATTAACGTAAAAACTAATGCTTAGTGATATATTCTAAGAAAATTTGCTAGTCATCGATTATCTTAATATTCCATACTTCCTTAGTATGGAGATCAAAGTTCTGGTTACACATACTCTTATGTTGAGTGGTGCTCGCTGATTCATATACTAAAGAGTATGTCGCGGGTACTTAGCTGTAGTGACATTACAAAGTACCTATGACGCAGAAGTGAGTCTGTACAGGAACAAGTGTCGGTTATAAGTTCAAATCTTTTGTTTTCAAGCTTCACGCTTTTTCCCAAATAATGGGGTAAGCAGAGGGAAACTAGTGTTAAGATATTTTTACCCTTTAATTGTCGAGATATTTCGTGTAACACTGTCGAAGATACAGCCAGACCCAATTCTATTGCAGTATTTGCAGAAAACCGAAACGAGACTCGATCGTAGGCAGCAGTTTTCTAGAGACACGGATTCAGTCCCTTCCATATTATGTAAATAACTCTTTAAAGAATATTAAAAAAGCAAAATCAATGAATATTAATTTGAAACTCAAAACACATCGGTCATAACAATTACTGTAAATCAATGATTGCAATCATTGAATAATAATTTTAAGTGTTATAAAACACCTGTTTCTCACCATTCAAATTATTAATTTAAACTCTACATCTATTAGAATAGAGTTTTTAATACATATTTTCTAGGTGAAGTTAAGTATAAATATACGGTATTAAGGTTCCCTGGACCCTTGACGTCATCGTGACCCCAAAGTCAAGGTGAATTAAAAAATAACTCATACAATCATTAATTTTAAATCTAAAGTAGTCTTGTAATTGAACGTGTTTTTGATGATTTACTAATTGCTTAAATATTGTATGAATAATACATTGGATTTGTGTTACCTTCATTTATGGTTTATTGGTTGTTACGGAGGTGATTGTAAGTCACTATGATATAATAGAGAAAATAGTACGTCACTCTGTTCGCCACTTTTTATAATAAGGAATAGGAATAAGGAATACATATACGAGAAAAAAAAAAGTCGAATTGATAACCTCCTTCTTTTTGAAGTCGGTTAAAAACATCTATTTCGTACATTTTGTACTAATGTTTTATTTTAAAGATATATACTTAGGTATATCATTCGTGGTGCAACGGCACAGCGTCTAAATGTAAATGCGACAGGAGTGGGTTCAGTTAACACTTGGGAAAATAATTATTTTAAGTTCTGACGCTGCTAACAAGACAAGAATAAGTCTCGATTGAGCCAGAATATGTGAACAAAATACTGACAAAAAAAACAATACAATATGTTTATTAGAGTTCAATCTTAACTTCGAATCGAATTCGTGTTAATTACTTGTTAAATTATAGATACCAAAAATAGTCGTCACTTTGTTGACAGCCCTACGAAATTAAACCTAGGCCTAGGCATCATAAAAATGGCTCTCAAGATAGATCTGACAGCTTAGAACGGTTTATAAATAGGTACCTTATAATCCAATTCTAAGCTAACAAAATCTAAAGAACTTAACATTGAAATTTAACTCTTTTTTTTTTACCAACGCGACAAGTGACAGAAAAGTAGATAGAGATGGACGGCGTCTATTGGAATTTTCGCCAATCTCTTACGATCTTTGCTTCGTCATGGTACAAACAAAATTCTTATAAGTGTTTAACTTTAAGAGTTTATGACAGTGTTGTTTTTTTTTTAAATAAATATTTTTTTGTGAAAAACTGTTGAATATGTTAAAGGGTCACAGGTTGGACTCTCGCAGTTCATATTTACTGTCCTTTGAAGAACACGAACACAAGGAGCAGCATTATTTTTATGTAAATTTTGGTAATTTATTCACATCGTATTTTCCAGATAACATAAATACTGGTGAGACAAAATACGGCGTTGACTTCCGTCACTCAACTTGATTTGTACAGCCAGCATAGAACTAAGAGTATTGTCACTATGTTTACTTTACCTACCCTACATAGGATAATGTTAAGCTCCAAGCTGTGCCTCGAATAATATGTATATATTAAAACAATTTAAAATCAAGAAGCTTTTTGAACAAAAGCTGTATAAAATGTCAAAGAAAATAAGAGAAATAGAAACCCAAATCAAGGGAAGTATCCCCATTACCCCCCACCCTGCCCCACCGGCGTCTTTTGTCGCAGATACCATCAGCGGCACAATGGACACGTAATTGATAAACCATGACTGGTTAAAGTCAAGGCGAAGTCAATCTTACTTGTCTCTTAGCTGGATATTATTTTACTGGTAATATATTTTATGGAGTTAAGTTACACCATATTTTTGTCAAATATCCAGTGAAAAGTGGAGAACGGAGTGTTTTAAAACTAGCTCCTTCTGTATATCGTGGTGTGTGTGATACAGCATGAAACTGATTTTTTTATGATAAATTACATACTATATTATATCGATTTTTTAATATTATTTAATATTCCTAAGTTGTTATCGGTAAAAGGTATGAACTAGGTATTTTTATCAAAGCACTTCCGTCGTTGATTGCGGCCTTTATTGGCTTAGATGTCACGACTGCTGTACCACGATTGGAAAGGTCACGGTTAGCCATTGCACCAGGGCTGTCTAAAGTCAAGTCCGCAACGCATATATATATAAATTAATTATAAATATTACCGTATTATTTATTTTATAGTTTGAAAGAGTTGGTTAGATAATTTACTGTAAATATGAGATAATTTCCCCAAGTGGAGATCGAATACTAAATACTAACTGTATCACATTTTACAACATATATCCCGAAATATTGGTACCTATAAGAAAATATTTTATAATAGTAAAAAATATTGAAGTACCTTTAAGCAAAATCGGGACAAATAACTAGTGCAAAACATAAAACCATGAGAAACCTTATCTTAGTAACAAGTAGTTATTTTCAAATGTATTAAAGTATTAATTTTATATGTAATTTTGTTGTTTAATTATTATGATTTTTAAAAAGCATAATAATTATTGTTGAAATAAATTTGATTAATGAACTCACACAGTAGTAGGTACTCGTACTTGCTAATGATATATTGCAACTTTTAGTTTAAGTTCATCATTTATACGTGATTTATTAGAATTGGCCCCCGCTGATGTAGAAACATCGGAAGCTGTGGCAAATGATAGTTGAAAGAAATAAACTAAGTAAATGTTAAGTTATAATTGCTTAGTAAATGTCTTTTTAATGTTTATGTTACTCCTATATTTATGCAATATTTTTATTATATTGAGCTTATTTAAGAACGTCGTGAAGATATTAATGGGAGATAAAATGGTCAAGGTCGCTAAAAGCTGGTGGTCAGTCGGTGACGAAAACCTGACAGAATGCTAACAATGATCATGATGAAGATGTGTTGGCACAAATGGATCTGCCAGATAACATATTTACAAAGGAAAGTTCGAAGGTTTGTTTTAGAAAAAATTAACTCAGATTTAGTTACATTTAGTGCAGTATTTAGCTACTTATCTCGCAATACCTTGATAAGGCATGTGGAGGAGGAGCAACCTAGTGACCCGCAAAATACAGGAAATTAAAATATTTTTATTATGAAATACTTGCTATATTTTAAATATTATTTTAACTACAACCTTAATTATTACTCATTTTCATTAAACCATAATACTCAAATATATAGAAAAAAAACTATTAACGACGCACCCAACAAATTTTAGATTAATTGTATAAGGAAAAATTTCAACGTGCTTTTTTTATTCGGACATTCAAAATCAAGTTAAGATAGACAACGACGCTTAATGACCAAACAAATCGATTCCCGTCCAAAGTAATTTGTCAAATCTAAATCACGAATTCCAAAACAAAATTTCGTTCGTAGAATCATAATAACGGGGACTTTAGATATTTTTTGTGGGGCACCCAATTTAAAAACTAATTACAAGTCAGCGGTGACTAGCCTGTGATGGCCAAGACACCCTTTTATACCACCACAAAGAACATAATTTCGTCATGTTAGCACAGAAGGTGACAAAAACCATGATTAATGGCCCTCATGGCGACGGTCACAAAAGAACTGACATTGCATCAGATATTTTTCATCTTCATTTAGTTTTGGATTTTTTGGTACCAATCGATCATAGGATCACGTTTGGTTGTTTAGCTATAGTTGTTTTGTCATTTATATTTAAATTTGTTTTGTTTTAATTAGCTAGAAGGAGGATGATTTTAATTGTTTTTCTTCATTGTTTAGCTTCAAGGCCAGCTCATATCAAGTAACACAGAAGGAACCTGGGAACCTAGTGTTAAGACCAAACTCTGAAGGCGTAGCGTGTTGATAGGTGGAACTTTTATTTTCTCTAAAATCTTATAAGAAAATAGCAAAACCTTATGTTTTCAATATCATAAAAAATGGTCATTATAATTACAAATACAGTCTATAGCATTCCTTTAATAGAAAATAACATTACCTAACTACTAAACATAGAACATTAAAAATAATAGCTCATATTTTATCGACGTCAAGGATCGTCATTCATTCGTAAAGGTCATTTGACCTGTAGAGGGGCCTGAGAGCTGTCGATCAATTGTACCAATTTAATATACGGAGACACCTTCAAAGGCACTATTATATTAAAGCTGAACAAGACGTCAAGGCGATTTAAATATCCCTCCTTATTTTTGATGCCATGAAAACTACGGTTAAATTTATTTTTGCGGTGGTAGTGAGTTCAAATTTAATATATTGTATAGGTTATAGGCTTAGTATGAGCAGAAACGTATGGCTATTGGAACCTAAAGAAAATTGTAAGCAAAGAAAATCGATATACATAGGTATTTGTTTTCCCTTTTTGTTAACTTTAGAGATATACTCTATATTAGAAGTCGGGACCCAAAGGGATGCAACAGATATTGTGATGAAAATGGGAAACGGAGTATTTTAACACTAGGTGCCCAGATAAATCTAACAAATTTGATATTATTCAATTAAATTGAGCCAAATCCATTAAAGCCTCGCCAGTCCACTGGCTTCTGCATTTCAAATCGGAAACAATCGAACCTGACGTCGCTGGCCCACAGTACTGCCAATCCTTGCCCTGATAGCCGCATATCAGGTTATTAACTACGTGAGACACATAAGAGATGGGCTTTGCATTCGTCTTTAAGTGGATTGATGGAAATGGTAATAGGAGGACGCGGAACCTTTGCGTCACTTGCGGTGTCAATTAAGACTTGTATGGTATTATAATTTATTGTCGTTCAGTTTGATGGTTTAGTTAGAGTTGTTGAGTGAGGGATATTTTTTCTAGTTTTTCTAGAAATTTCGAAATCTTTTAAGAATATATCGAACTAAATTAAAATTAGCTAAAATTAGCTTCCCGGTGTATCCCGCTCAGCAGGGTCGGCGGAGGGAACCTAGTTTTAAGACACTTCATTTCCAACTTTCCGGTAGTAAATAGGTTCAATTAATAGATATGTAAAAATTCAGTTATTACTACAGTTTTCAAATGAACTAAAACGATATGTATCAGCTTCAAGTTTGGTACCTACCTATATATTTTTAGCCAATACCTACTAATATACTAAAAATCAGCTTCACGCTGTATCCCGCACACAACAGGGTAGGTAGAGTAGATTCCATCTAGTTGTTAAGACACTTCGTTCCCTTCTTTCTGCCGAATTCTGGAGGCATTGCGTGTTAAGTGGCAAAAATCAACGCCGAGCTTTGCCTCGATACCAAGTATGAACGTACCTAAATATTTATTTAGGTACGTTTATATCATATCCTCGAATGGGAATCGAACCCACGTCGCGTTACTAGTATATCTACTTATATTAAAATATGCAAATTACCACATACATATAACAAACTGTATACAGGTATTGTAATACACAATAAACATACCCAATCAATATCACCATGTATCATAAAAAAAAACAGCTCAACGTTCCTCCAGTCTATCAACGTATGACGGACGTGGTTGTCAATTTTCCCCCATAAAACCAATTGTTATGGGAAAATGGTGGTTATTTCAAAGGAATACGGTGTAGGTATTTATTTTTCGTGTGTAAGAAAAGTAATGTTTGTATACGTCGGGATGTCAAAGCGTCGCGAGCGCCGACGTAGGACAGTCTCGTGCTGAGAGCAATCTCATTCGACCTCGTATAGGGATGTACTTGCATTTCTATATTCCATACAGATACTAGCAATAGTTGAATATATATTAATAAAAGATATGGGAAATTTACGTTTTACGCCTTAAATCAGGGTAAAGGAGAATACAGAATAACTGATCACTTAGTATTCTCGGCGTCATAAAATGTTAAATATTGGAAATATTAAAAGCTTATTTCTTTTTTTTTTTAATTTTAACAGCTACATCTACGGGCGCATAGTTTTTGCCGTGCCTTTTTTTATTTTATGAAAGTTTTTTTTTTTATGTGGCGTACTTAATTTTGGGACAATTTAAACTGTACTTATATCTAGAGCTTATACTAGAGGGGTTGGATGAGACCCCTACCGCCTTTTTTTTTTTAAATTATATTATTAACAATTATAACTTATTTAAGATATATAATTATAGTACATTACATATATAATTGTCTTTTATATAATTACTCTATACATGTATAGAACACCTTCGCCTATTTAAAAGCTTATTTCATGTTAAAAATTTAAATATCGATGTCGACGTCGATATCGATATTCGCCAGCCATCATTCGAGTCGCCGCGGGAGACCCGGGTCATAGAGTTGAGACAATCTGTCAAATGGAAAGAATCACACACGAGCAGCGTCTCACACCGCCGCCCTATTCATCATATTCCGACGTTTTTTTTACCATTTCCAAAAGCATGGACTCTGGTATAATAGCTACTATTCTGACGCCATTATAGTAAATTTTATGCACGCCTATTGCAACTACTTAAGGTCTATATTCCCTCGGTTTTTCAAGATATGTGGTGGAGTTCTCTAAGTAACGCTGACGTTTAGTAAATTCTTGTCGCTTTATTCGAAATGTCATGTTTGCAGCGATAAAATCTTGACGATATTTTTTTTTTCTTTGACAGGGTCAAACAGGTACAAGCTCTTCAATTACGTTTCAGGCACTCAGTGCGGAACAGGCCTAAGACAGTTTTTCGTATTGTAATTCTAAATACCGATTGGTAGGTAATTTCTGTTTATATAATTTAATTAGACAAGATGGAAAATGATGAATACACCTAGTATATAGCTGTTGATATTTAAATTCATTTTTTTATTATAACATCTTCAACGCCGCGTACTAAGTATAACATTAGTACACGGCGTTGAGTTTCGCCATTCAACAAACAATGTTTTTAAACTGGTTGGCTGGAAAGTGGAAAACGAATTGTTTTAGCAATACTTTTCCATGTGCCTACCCTGGTTTTTCTGTAAAACATGTTGTTTATAGATATTATGTAAATATAAGAATTAATTTAATTCTTTTATTGATATATAGTAATTAACAAAATATTGGCTATTATAGCACAGTTAGGACTCGTTTGCGAAAAGTTGATAGTTGTAGGTTCATCCTTAATTTCTATTAATTAGTTATAAATATATAGAATTTTTTAATTTGTATTAAAACCTGTTGGCGCCTAACATTGGTGATTATTAAATATTAAGATTCGCTATAAAACGTATAAATTAAACTATAAAAATCCATATATAGACACAAAAGTGTAAAGAAATTAACGCTCCTTTTATGGTATAGAAATTTGCGACTATGTTTATGCAATAAAGAATTATTTTCTGTTTTTATAACCTCACATCGTCTGCAGGATCCTCATATAGAAGGATAGAAGGAACCTTGTGATTAGGCGATGTTGACATTGTTGGACGTTAGAAGTTCTGTCTTGAAAGTCTCTGTTCTGAAAGTCTTGAAGACTACTTATTTTGTAGTGATTATCTTAGGAAAGTACTGTACTTATTTTAAATATATTATATTTCTCTAGTTAAAATTGAACTCAAAACAAATCATATAGACAAACTTTATGAAACGTAAAATAAACGCAGCCCATAAGTATTTATTTTTATTATTACTATTATTTTAATAAATTATTTTAGGGGGAGAACTTGCGTAGCTAAGTAGCTAAGTGTAGCGTTAAGTTACGATACTATCTATGCCTCAGATTTAAGCGGAAAGCGGGAACGAAGTGTCGTACTGGAGGACTAGGACTGACGCTACTGACATTTCTATGTAACGTGGTAAGCTAATTCAAAAGTGCTCGTAATGACCTTACTCAATAAAAAATAATTTGCATTTTCCTTTTTGATTCTCTCTGTCAATAATTTTCTTGCAAAAAATATTATTAGTTAATAAAAAACAGGTTAGCTCACTTTTACACTGACCGTCAGTCATATTTGACATAGCTTTCATGATTTCTAAGCCTAACAAATTGTTTCTGAAACATGGATTAAAATCATGTATCGTTTTAATTTGATTTGAGTTTAGCAGAGAGTTTGCGTAAATGTTGATTTGACAGAGAGTTAATCTAATCATACCTACTGGAGAGAAAATGTTTTTATTCTTATATACAATCATTAGTTGAGCGTATTTATATAACTATAAGGTAACTTATAGGCCAGTCGTGGTGCAGCTACTGTAAATGGGACAGGTTCTGGGTTCGATTCCCACTAAGTGAACACCTAGAAACTTACGTTTATTAATTTTTATTAATGTACTTTCAGTTGACCTACAATCCTTAAATTGGTACCATACACTAGGTGGGCGAGTCCGAATCGCATTTGGCCGGTTTTTTATTGTTTCTTAACTTCACTCTGTATCCCGTATATAGAAGGGTACGCAGAGGGAACCTAAGGAAACCTAATAACGTCACCGTTTGCCAACGTACTGCCCGATATTATAACGTTTTTTCTACGCGATATAATGACATATCACCCATTAGAATCGTTCATAATATACCTACTATTTACTATCAACAAATTAGATAATAATGTACAAATATTAACTTATAGTCTATAACACTTATTACACAGTAATAAGGTTTAAATTGAATCTAAATTATATTTAAAACATGATCTTGACACAATTTTTCATTATTTATTAGGTAGGTACAGCCAGTAGCCCGCAGCTACGTTTTTTTATATCGAAGTTTGACTACAGCTATAAATAAGCTTATGTAATTGATATAAATAGTTCTATATAAACTATCAGTTCTTTTTATATATGTTCATAATATATGTAATATAAATTGAAAGATCAAAAACTAAATTTGATTTACTATAACTTTCACATAAACATATTCATATAATACAGAAGTTATCATTAGTTTATATATAGGTATTGGAAACTACTAGTCTTAATATAATGCCCGATAGTACAGTGGGAACGGATCTCACTGAAAGCCTGGTTGTGATTTCCATTATAATATAGAAGACTTATTTCATATAGAAATAAAAAAAATAGTGTACTAACAACAAAAACAACAAAAAATATTTGACCATCTTACTACTTGTGTAGGTACTTACTTTCATAGAATACACTCGATGTAAGTAATAAACTGGAGATAGCGATCGACATGGCAACACTAGCATGACCCGAAAGCTTCACCAAAAGTTCATCAATCCCGATAAGATCTTAAGATACGATCTCAAGACCGCGATTGTATAATTTAAATATAATTCTTCTAATTGTGACATCATTGTTCGTTTCAATTCATCATTCGCTTTTTTAACGCAACCTTCGGATTCGAGGTAATTGTTTTTTTTTTTTTCATTATTATTTTATTTTTCCTTATCTGTGAATATAATAAGTGATTTCATTCACACAAATAAAATGTCAATAAAAAATTATAAATATTAATAAATAATATTTGGTGAATCAACTTACGACTGTCTTGCCACTAATTGCGATAATCGATTCTTGTAAAGTTTATTTACATCTAAGCAAATTTGAAAGTAAATGATTTCACTCTAATTATATATTTGTGTGTAAACACTCTATTCTCGATTTGCATCTAGCATCCAATGTCCAAGTAAATGTTAAGCATTTTTATGGAATAAAAAAGATATTTTGGCATATATAGTGTTTTCATATGAATTATGAAATCGAATATATGACAATTTCTTTATAAGCTGAAGCCGTCGTGACCTAGCGGCACAGCGTCCAGCTGTGAACGCGACTTTTGTAGGTTCATTTTCCACTTTGGAAAAAGAAATTATTTTCTACTTATACGTTGTGGAATAAGACATTCGAGGAAGTGATATAAATAATGTATCTCTTAACTTTTCAAAGGCTGGAGCAGAAGTAATTTAAATAATCTCTTCATTCCAACGAAGTCGCGAACAAGCACTAGTACAAAAAAAATATAAAACTACATAATTATTGATTACTTCATATAACGAAGAGCGTGCTATTAGTATCTAATATTATTTTGAAGTAAGTGTCAATCTTATCTTGACAGCGGCCGAAACGTTTATAACATTAGCGCCACAGGTGTAAATTAATATTTTATTTATATATAAATAAATGTTCCATTTGTTGTCTGTGGGAATGTAATGAGATAAAACAATTAGATATAATACAATTATGCATAGTTCAAAATTGTTTTTAATTCAATTACTTAAGTAACGCATTATACATAAGTATGGACAGAAGCGTGCGCCCGTAAACGTGGCAGATTGTGGGTTCGATTCTCACTTGAGGGAATTAAATATTTTATATTTTCATTTCACCGCTTTGGTAAGCGCGCAGTTCAGTTTCACCACTCAACACCAAAAATCATCTGCGGGTAGTTTATTTAAACTCACTAATGTAGTACCTGAGTAAAAATATTTCGCACATCTACATTTAGTGATAATAAAAAGAAATGAGTGATTAATCACTAATATTTACCAAATATTACTCTGAACTATTACAAAAGAAAATAACATTATTACGTAAAAAAAGAATAACATAACCCGATTTGCATATCGAAGCAATAAAGACAATACCACATTAAAACGAGTACAAAACCCTTTCTTATCTCCATTTTGTCGACATCTACGAAATCTGAGTGTCGCAAGGGGGCCGTGTGAGTCCGTATTGTTTCACAATGAAAAAGTAGTGGCTGATGGAAAAAATAGAGTTCTTATATTATTGTAATGTGTTCCGTATGTTTGTTTTAATGTTTATAATAGTATTGTATTTGTTTTTTGGTCAATAGAGAAAACCGAGTGACGATTCCACTTTGCTTCCGAATTCGAGACATTTTCTGTTGAGTAGAGGAACTCATTGTATAAACGTGTCTTTGTAAATAAGGACATTTCTATAGGGACTATCCTTTAGGGGTTGTATTATCCCTAAACGCGTCAATCTGTTCCATGAAAGAATAACTTCAACTATTTTATATTACTAAGATATTTAACATTCAAATAACAAAAACAGATAAAACCGATAAGTAAGTAGAAAAAAATGTATGTAACTTATTTTCACTTTGTAATAAATAAAACGCAGCGTTGAGTATCATCACTCAACTTGCAATATCACTAATTTAGGTGAAAAGTTTACCATTATCTGCGGGAATAAACGTGAAACTGCTGAAAATCTTTGATTTTTTTTTTTTTTCGTATTATTAATAATATTTTCATGTTTGACCGACCCCTAAAGTAACCGATAATTCACTGTGGTCTTATTAAATGACGGATCGGTCATTTGTGAGATTGTCTGGCTTAAGGCAATACAGCTACGAAACATTAGGTAATTTTGGTCACATCGTTTTTTATTTACTTTTAAACCAGGGGTACTCAAGATTTAATAGAGAGGCCCGCGTTCATGTAGCTTCAAAAATAACCTTTAAAGTTACTAAAAAAGTCTTATAAAGTTATAGAAAAATATTTATTTTGACAAAATATTAGTAAAATGATAGAAATTATAACTTTACAAAAAAAAACGTTGCGAACCTAATAATTATTATTACGGGAAGCCCTGGACATTTATGATTGTACTAAAAGTTGAGTGCTCATTCACTTTTTTAAAGTATATTTCAGCTAATATACAAATTATATAACACATGTCATAATATTATAATATCCGTTTACACCCACCGTTACATAATATAGCACGGTAGGCAGAGGGAACCTGGGAACCTAGTGTTAAGTGGATCCCCACTTTCCGCCTAATTCTAAAGGCGTTTTGAGTAGCGAAGTTCAACGCCGCGCTTTGCCTTGTGACCAGAGCGAGTGTATACGAATATGAAATATTTCATTTCTGCCAGTGGGAATTGAACTGACAACCTCTGCGCCGCGAAATGGCCTCATAAATAATCATCTTTTTATGCCCAAAAAAGTTTGAAATACTTTTATTCACTTACTAAATACTTAAAAGCCGCGACGTCACAATGCATAGAAGAACAGCATTCGATTCCCACTTGAGAATAATTATATTTAGATTGCTTCCAGTTCTGATCCCATAGAAACAGCGCGCGGCGTTGAGTTTTCACTTTTCTTAAAGCGAGTTAAAAGTGAGAAACGGAGTGTTCTAACACTTAATATCCTGCTGTGATAAACCATGAAGCTACTAAATACTTGTTAATAATAATATTAATAAAAAATAACATTAATAAGACATGATAATAGTTACTTTAACACGGAAGTATTTTTTATGAATTTGACGACAGAATCGTACGAATCACGACTTATTACGTACATTAACAGCGTATTTAAACGAGTGTCGATTGGAATAACCTTTATATTATATTATTATTTTTTTGGTTATATTCAATGATCAATTTATCATAATAGGTATAGTCTATGAAGTGGTCGTCGGTTTTTATTAATGTTTCGACTTTATTAGTTGAGGCCAGACGTGGTGCAAGGGCGCAAGCGTGATAGGTTTTGGGTTCGATTACCATTCGAGGATATGAATAATTTTTTAATTTTATTCCCAGACAGACCTTAATTTGGTACTTTCAATATACTAAGTACGCACAGTCAAAAAATTCAGTTTTGCTAAAATGACGTAGATCTGGTGGCCCTGGGATCTCAGTCTAATTAAATAAAGCTTAAAAAGACAAAAATAAAATTCCGTAAGTATTATGACGACATTTTGTTTCTATTTTTTTAGGGTTCCTCAAAAGGTGAAAAGGGAACCCTTATAGGATCGTTTTATTTTACTTAAAATATATAATCGAGGAAGGACAGAGACATTGTATGATGTAATCTTGCGGCGGCGGTCCCACAAAGACGTCCACTGTTTATTCTCTTACTCTGGTCGCCCATACTGGCTTGCGGTCACAGAAATTGCTTCTCATGTAAGTAATTTTCTAACCTGAACCCGCGACCAATTTGTGGAGGTCTTTGACGGATGCTGTTATACTAGATGTGCTTTGGTTTTTTTCAGCTTTTATTCAGATAAGTACAGCTGAGTACACGAGTAGATTTGGTATCAAGACACTTCGTTCCTCTTTTTCTGTCTTATTTAAGACAATAGATGTTGTATACCGGAACTCAACGCCACACTTGGTCTCATCATAGCTGAAAATGAGGGTCTACAGTCTACTGCGTCATTAATTTCTGCCTTATTTAACTAAGCTACTAATAAGGCCTGGTTAAGGACAAAGAAAAATCGTCTTTTTATAATGAGTAGCTAGAGCTAGTGCAAGTTTTATTTCTTTTTTTCTTTTATAGTTATTGATTTCGAAAACACATTTATGATTATTTTATAACCTTCTGTTAAATTTGTGTCAACAAAATTGTGTTTGGGAATGACAAGATATATTTAAAAAAATATATGTTAATATATCCTGTTTTAGTTAACTTTTATGTGACAAAAAGTAGAATAGCCGCTGCTCTTTTTTGAAACGTTTTAAACTTAATAAATCGAACATGCGGTTTATTGGTGGAGAAGCAATAAACGACATCTCTGACCAAACACCATTCATATTAGAAGGAAATGTGAAATGTTATATTTATAAAAAAAGTTACTTATTCTTAATTTTAAAAGGAACTAACCTAACAAGGCCAAAATGTTATTTTTTTATTTTTTTATGAAAAAGTAATAGTTTAAAACTAAAGACCTATAGGTATGTATAAACGGCTGTCAAGTCTGAGATCGATCTTAATTTTCCGTTTTCATAAAAAAAATATATATTTATGAATGATTTTTTTTTAAATTTATTAATAGCGTATACAAACTTACTTACACTAATAATATTATATAACGATCTAGCCATTACGTTGACTAATGAGTAATTTAATTTTGACCTACTTTTATAATAAACAAAATAATATGATTTAATTAAATCTACATATTCAATGGGCAACACCCTTTTTAGTTTCAATAATACACCTTCATGCCATACTTTATCAAAAGCTTGTGCAACGTCGAGAAAGATAGTAGTGCAGATTTCTTTATTTTCCAATGTTTTCTCAATGAGGTTTGTTATTCTGTGAACTTGATCAATGGTTGAGTGTTGTTCTCTGAAACCAAATTGATGATCTGCAATGAGTTTCTTACTCTGCAGGATTGGCTTGAGCCTTCTTAAAAACATTTTTTCAAATAGCTTTGACATAATAGGTAGAAGTGAGATTGGGCTGTAAGATGTTATCTCTTGGGGTGGTTTCTCCGGCTTTGCTATCATTATTACTTCAGCTACTTTCCATAGATCTGGCACACATTTAAGTCTAAATGCAGCATTAATTAAGTTCGTTAGTTTAACTATAACCTTTCTTCATAGAGTATGTAATATATCTCCTGAGATTCAATCAAATCCAGGAGATTTTTTCCGGTTATTTTTTTGTTTTATTTCACGCCAGACCAATTTTATGTCTTGACTTTCATCACAAAAATTTAATTGAACAGGATCCTGGTTTTCATTATCTTCGTTCGGCTTAAATATATTTTCTAGATATTCTGCGAATGCTTTAGCTTTTTGTTCATTACTTACAGCCCATTTTCTGTCTCCCATTTTTAATGGTGGAATCTGGGTAATATGTCGTTATAAGTTCTTAGTAACTTTCCAGAGGGCATAGTCTGTACTTCGGACGTTAGTTAGACTTTGTAGGTTACAGTTTGTTGAGTCACTGTTTTATCTTTGTATTTGCCGTTTTAGTTTTTTTGTGAGATAGTTCAGTTCGTTCTTATCTCTCGGGGATCTAGAATGATGCCATACCTTACGCTGTTGGCTCTTTTCCTGAATAAATATTGTGATTTCTCTAGGATAGCAATTTTTCACTTGCCTCTTTTTAATATACGGTGTACTTTCTCATGCACACTTCTGTATAATCTTAACAAAGTTATTGACTTCCATATTTAGTTGTTCTGGAGTGTTTAGCGCTATTTTTCGGTTTATTTTGCTATCCAAGTTTATTCTGAAGATCTCCCAATCTGTGTGCTTGTTTGTTAGTGCTGAAGTTTTATCCAAGTGTAAAATATTTTCATTTATTTCTAAATATATTGCAGAGTGATTTGAGCTCATATCATAGCTTTGTTCAATTCGTAGGTAATTTGGCGATATGTTTTTAAAAACAAAAAATCGATCAAGTCCAGGAACTTTGTTCGGGTCAGTGGGCCAGTAAATAGGAGATCCTGTGAAGATTACGTCACATTTCTCTTCTCTTACAGCACTCATTAGCTCTCTTCCTTTTGTATTATTTAGTCTGGAGCCCCAGTACGTATTTTTTGCATTAAAATCACCGCCACGTACGAACCTATCTCCTAAAGTTTGAAGAAAGGCCACATACTTTCCTTTTTTAATGACGTGTCTTGGTGGACAGTAAATTGCTGCTACCGTGAGTGAATATCGTTTTGTCTCTATTTGAATTGCCACAGATTGGATGTCTGGTTCTTGACATTTATTTATTTCCTGATGTTTGATACGTTCCTTTACGATAACTGCACTGCCACCTCTACTTTTATTATCTGGGTGTAGTGCATGGTAGAGTTTGTAACCTCTAGGATGTATGTAAGATTGTTCGGTAATATGTGTTTCTGATACAAGACACAGGTCTATATTTTCTATATCTAGGACTACTTGCAGTTCGTTTTGGTGTTTTAATAGTCCATTGCAGTTCCAAGCCATTATTTTAAGTTTTCTAATAATTTTTTTTGTATGGTTATAGCTTTAGTGCTGTTTTCGACCTCTTTTAAACGCTCATCGAAGTTGATCATGAGCTTCAAGATTTCATCCAGTTTGTCCTTTTTTAGGTTGTTTTGTTCGCCTCCACTCTGTGTTACTATGGGTTTTTCTCTTGTAGCTTGGGCAAAAGACATTTTTTTATTTAAACCGGTCGTTATGTTATTTGCTTTGCTTGTAGTAAGCTCTCTTCCTTACGCCTCTTGCTGTTGTTGCACAGGCGAAGGCTTTTTAAATCTTTTATTACGCATTTTTTGCATTTCTTTGGCGATCATACAGCCTCTGTAATTAGCAGGATGTGGTTCACCGCAGTGTACACATTTTGGATTTTCTGTAGATGGTTTTGTACAGTCTTTGGTAAAATGCTTACCAGTACACTTGACGCACCTAAGCTCTTTGGCACAGTACTTTTGTGTATGTCCATAAACCTGGCATCTTTTACACTGAGGAATCAGTTTTGTAGATCGGAGGGATTGTATTTCAATAGCGCATCCTAGGATATATTTTATTTCATGGATCCTTTTAATTTCTTCTTCATTGCTGAAAGTAAGAGTGAACATGTTGAGCGGCTCCTTAGTTTTCAAACTCAGTTTTTACTGCATCCTGTATTTTGAAACCTTTAATCTTTAGATCTTCAACAATTCTATCAGGTTTGCAGGTAAATGGTAATTTCTTTACTATTACTCTAATAGGTCTTTCCCGCTTATTTTCATAAGAGTGCCAGAGACAATTATTTTCTGTCGACGTCTTTGTAATGGAGCGATATATTTCACCATCGCAAGCATTTATTTTGACACTTCCGCCATTCAACATCTTCACGGTGAAGGTGCCAGCGGTGTGTTCTATAGACAGAAAGTCATAAATTTTTTTGAAATAGGAGGTGGTTAGGCGATTTTTCTGACATTTTCCTTTATTTTATTTTTGGGTGATAGCTCAGGAGACACGTTCAATTTTCTTTTTTTTCTGGTCTTTACCCTAATCCACTCGGTTTCCTTCGCCAGTTCTTCTTCATCAGTCTCGTATTCGGTCTGTTGTGGCGCAGTATCCATATTTGATGTCGATGGAGCTTGCATTGGTTTTTCTGCAACACATTGTAGCTGTTGCTGTAGAATTTCTATTTGTTTTTTATGATCTTCTACTAGATCTTGCAGTTTTATTCACTCTTCCTTTTACTCTCGGTGGTGACGTTGAAATTCTTATGTCGGGCATATAACGTATGTTCCAATTCCGTTCTTAGGATTATTCGATCTTTCGACGGTGTACTCATTGTTTAGGCTAGTAATAACTTCGCCTTAACAATATGATTTGTCGTTTGAGCAATAATTATCTAGGTCATAATCTCAGTCCGGCCGCCTCGACGGCTATGTTGTGTGCGTTAGTACTTTGCACCATAGGTGCGCGCGTTTGCGTTTGACACGGCTATTCTTGGTGAAAATCGAACGATCACTGATGAATGAAAATGACATCTCAAGAACGACGATGTTAAACTTGAAAACGATTTGTAAATACGGGCCAATCATAGTGCAGTTTAAACAGAGCACAAGCATGCGACTGTAAATATGACAGGCTGTGGGCTCGATTCCCACTCGGAGAGGGAAATGGAAAATTTGATATTTTCATTTCCTCACTCTGGTAACGAGCTCTGGTGAGCGCGGCGTTAAGTTACGCAATTCAACACGCGATGTGTTTAATTCTTCAATTTTTAACATGGAATTCAAAATTAATTTTGTATAGTTATTAATAGCATAGGTAAATCTATACTTAAGAGGACAATTTTTATGTATAAATCAATCTTTTCGTGTTACCGAGACAACTATCTATCTATCTATCTATCTATCTATCTATACAGCGCTATATTAAAAAGCTTATCACGTCATAAAGTTGGAGTGTCGGCATTTGTCACTTAATAACTTCGATATCAGTATCAATAATCACGGCCGGGAGTGTCGCATGTGCTTTTTCCCAAAGAGATTTATTAATAAACTAGTGGACCCGGTCGCGGCTACGCCCGCTTGAACTAAACGAATATTTATTAAATATTTTTATTAAATTATTTTCAGTTTTCAATAGAGAGATGCGTTAAGTAAGCTCATTTTGGGTAACGTTTTCTAATAACAAACTTTGCAAATCGTTGCTTAGCAACGGTCGCATAGCGATGGTTGTTATTAAAATGGTGGAATAAATTGCATGTCAAATTAATAAGTATTTTAATATATTGGTATATATCGTTAATATGAGAAAATAAAAGTATCCTATGTTCATATGAGAGACAGACAGATAGAGTTACTTTCGAATTTATAATACATGTATGGATAGGTATGGATGTCTAAATAGCATATTAATCGAGGCCAGTCGTAGCGGAGGCATAAGGCTGTTTGTAGGTTCGATCCCCACTTGAAGAAATGAATATGTATATTATATTTTAATTTCTTCGTTCTGCTGTTAACGCAAAACTCGATGTTGAATCCTACTCAACACGGAAAATTGGTAACGGAGTTTCTTAACACTGGGAACCTAGTGTGTGCTGGAATTATGAGCTATTTTCCTATATGTATATACGCCCAATACCTAGTACTATTTACTTTTTTCTTTTATCAATATTAAAAGAATATATGCTAAGAAATATCTATGTTGTAAACAGATAATAGAAGCTAGAGAAGACCTCGGTAACCTTTGAGAAGACAGTATCAATAATTGTACTATACTGAAGGAAGCCCACATAAAAAACACGAGGTCATCTGTAAGCCAAGTACGTGGGTTGATGACAGTGGACAAGACGAAAAAGATATGCGAAAACCGTGACGGTAGGCGTTCCATTCTCTCTGGTTAATCTTCTTCTTCTTCCTGGCATTAATCCCGACTATTACCAGGGTCTGCCTTCCTACTTAACCTACTCCACTTTGCCCGATCTTTTGCGTCCTCGGTGGTTAGACCATTGGCTCTCTCTGGTTAATATCCGAGGCTAAAAAAACAAATGCCTATACCAATATTTAATAAAAAAATAACTTCAATCGGTAAATCGATCTACAAATGCTCAACTATTTTTGTACAAGGCAGCCAATTTTAGTAATACAAAGAAATACAATATGAACATATTTTATTTATTATTATTTTTGCTTCTTGATCTTAAGTTAAATATTTTCATACAAAGAACTGTTACTCCAGCCATTTGCCCATTTAATATCATAAGAATGTTTGATTGATCCGTTGTTCACACAGCTCGACGACAGTTAATAATCGCTTCTATAGTCAACTTGAACCCCCAAGGGATAAGCGGAAGGTGCACCATGTCGTAGCGTTGGGGCACAAGCGTGTGACTGCAAACGCCACGATCTTTGGTTCCAGAAATCGGAAAATGGGGAACCGAGTGTTTAACACTAGGTTCCCTCTGCCTACCCTCTATGTGTGGAATACAACGAGAAGCTTATAAAATTCACTTTTCAATATTATAATTTCTGGACAGATATATAAAGAAAATGAAAAGCCACAGATTATTATTACATATGCTTTTATTTTGTACAATCAATTTTGTCTTGTTATAAAGCCTTCTGTTTAGATTAGAACTAGATTCACGCATTCCTGTTTAATATGAACTCGGGACTTCGAATGACAATAAATAATAATTATTCACTATCCTGAGTGGGAAGCGAACCCACAAAGGTCGTTTTAACCATACATTGTGCCACTGCGTCATCGACGACATTTTAAAGAAATTGTAAAAAAAACATAAGAATAAAAATAATTATTTATGTTAAATTAAAGTTAAATAATTGTAAACGCTCACACTAACATATTGCGCCGAATTAAATTTAGTTCCTTCCGCCACTGAAAGTGTTTGTTGACACGCGAAATTAATATAGCAAATGAAAGAGGGGAGGTCCAAATATATATTTTGAGAAAACAGGAATTTTTTCATGATATATCTATACTTAGGCAAGCTATATTTTCTGTTTATGTTTAGTCGATGTTTGCTATTTGATTTTCTAAATAACTTAAATTTAACTATAAATTTTGATTTGTTTGAGTTCCACCACTGGGGCGGAAAAAAGGAATGGAGTGTTTTAACATTACCTTTTCTCTTCTTACTTCGCTTTATGCGGGTTACAACGTAAAAAAAGTCATAAAGGTAAGTAGGTATGTCCTTGTAATAAAATTTTACACATCTAGATGCATATTTTACATTTATTGTAAACATTTTATACATTTGTATATTAAATATAGCATTTTGCACTCCATATTTCTCTCCAAAATAAATATTATTTGGACTGTCACTTACAATAGGTACTATAACCTAATCTAATATACCTACCTAACTATTAAATAATATTCTTAGATTTATAAAGAAGACTATTTTCTAAGTAAGTTTACGTGTTAAGCTTGATATGGTCTAATTAGACGAAGATCTCTTGTCAAGTGCCAGTCAATGTGGACATTAATTGCGGTCTTAGCACTAGAGCTTAGAGTGAAATGGTGTAAGTAAAAAATATATATTTTAACGTAAGTATAGTACGGGTATATAAAATGTATTTTTAGATAACGGTTTGCTATATTATACAGAAAAATCGCAATTATAATTTACAGCTGAAACTGCGCTTCTTTACACTTGATTAGGGTTTTTTTAATAAAAATTTTGTAAAACCCATGTTGTAAAATATATAATAAATAAAAAGATATAATAAATAAAAAATATATACTTTTTAATAAGTAAACATTGAAATTATAAGTATTTCATCCGCATAGACATAAGAAGTAACTATAGAAAAATTCGAATATTACAATTATTCACCAAAAAGTTCATGTGTAAAAATCACTGAATCCGAATTCGAATTATAAATAAAACATAATATATTAAATTCATCACTTACGCCTCTTTCGATGTACCGCGTAAGACGACCTCGTGTTCGCCCTTGCCCTTTGTAGCAAAGAGAAATTCCCTTGACATTCCTGTTAGATTAACTTTAGATAAACATCAAGGTCTAGTGTTGTGGAAAATACCTTTACTAGGAAACGTAAGTTTTGGACATAATATAATATGAAGTAAAGTACCCACTGAATAAAATGCATACATATCGTATCCTTTTATAAATAAACTAGCGGACGCGCGCAGCTTCGCTTGCTTATTTAGGAGTGTATTCTAATAAACCACAAAACATACTGTTCAATGCATTTTTTCTATACAAACTTTCAACCCCTTATTGGCACCGTTAGGACGTAAATTCTAAAAAATCGTGAAACAAGTGTTCAATTAAATATTTTTAAGAGTCTGAATTTACAATTTTATAAAAATCGGTGCCGATTTAATTTTTTTTCCATACAAAATTTCAACCCCTATTTCACCCCTTTAGGGTTAAAATTTTTCAAAATCCCTTCTTAGTGGANTCCATACAAACTTTCAACCCCTATTTCACCCCTTTAGGGTTAAAATTTTTCAAAATCCCTTCTTAGTGGATGTCCTGATTACGAAAGTAAACATCTGTCCAAATGTCACGTTTCTACGCACAGCGGTTACGGCTGTGCGTACGTCTTACCTCAGTCAGTGAGGACAAGTCCTTATATACGAGTATAGATGTTATTATCACACTAAGGAAAAATATATTTGTAATGTATAAAAATCCGAAAATGCGAACCGATTTGAAATCCAAACTCGTGTGGCTACAGTTAAAATAAATTTGTAAAAAATATCTAATTTCCTATTGTTTCTTTTATAACTTCTCATTAAAAGGATTAAATGTCAAAACACTCCGTTGTCCATTTACCGCCGGAATTCGAGATATTACGTGTTCAACGCAATTCAACGCCATATGCCTACTCATCTCCTGATAGGCAGGTGGAATGTTAAAACATACATATAAACAGTCTCAGGAATCAAACCCATAGCAAGAATAAGAAAAAGAGGTGCACATAATGATTTTAGCGACAGTTCAACCTAATATCTCACACTATAATGTTAACTGACACACCCCCCCACAGCAAAAAGAAACGTCGATTGACAGTGCTATTATCACGAGTTACACGTAAAGCCCTTTGTACTGTCGACAAAAAAATATTTTTGTAATTATTATATCTAATTATTAATAGATTAAGGCAGAGAAAACCTTGTCTTCCGAGGTTTTGGTGCTTAGTAATGTAACTCAACGCCGCACAGTCTTGCCAACAGAGCAAGCAAATGAAAACACTACACTTTGAACACTACACGTTGAATTAACTTATTAAATAGTATAATAGACGTTGACAGAAAGACGGAATATCCTAAAACTTAGTTCTCTCCGCCTACGCTTTAGCTATATGTAGAATGAACAACAATATTTTTGTAATTTTAAATAGAACAACAATTCTACGTAATAATATTTATTTAACAACAACTAATAACGATTCGCAGTTATCCGCGGTCACGGATCGATACGGCTAGTAAGATAACTGAAGTAAATTACTTAAAATTCGTTTAATTTGGGATTTAAACTTTAATTATTATATGAAATAATTATGTTACAATGAAATCCTAAGAATGAGTTGTTGTGAATGGATGTGAATTAACTAAAAATAATTAATTATAAACAGACTACAAATTTTCATTGAGATAACAATGAAATAGATGTTTAAGATTTTTTTTGTGTAAAACTTATTTTATTTATTACTTTTACAAATAATAAATGAATAGATTAAACATAAGGTATTTTAAATAAACAAGGCAAGTACCTAGTATCTAGCATGAACTTAAAATTAAAATAATTTTAGAAAATTTAAAAGAATATGGAGATACAATAATTATTTATGTGTAAAATATATGATACGAAAACATTAAAAAAACTAATATGTTTTTTTCCAGAATTCTTTAGGAAGTGGGGAACGGAATGTGTTAACACTTGGTGCCCTCTGCCTACTCTGCTGTGTGCGGGATACAGCATGAAGCTAATTTTTTAAAATTCCCCAACACTCATTTATCAATGAGAAGTTCTCGGACTATAAAAACATAAAAAAACACAAAAAATAATAAAAAAAACAGTCTATCAGTTAAAGTAAGACTATCCGTACGTACCCGCATAATCGGGGATTACTTAGACACTGACCGGTGTCAAGGGTTCTCGATTGCTCTTTAATTAGCACGCCCATACACGGTCCGTTGGTTTTGCTATTTCTACTATATTAATATGAAATATTAAATGATAGTTTTTTTCATATATAAATAAAGTATAAATTATTAACACGAAAATGACTAGTAAATATATCAATTTTATGTTACATTTTTAAAGGAATTCGTAATTTCAATTTCGTTTAGCTTTGGCAAGGAGACCTAGTATTAAGATCACCTGTTTCTCGTTTCGCACAATTTTCGAGACATTGAGACATCGCTAGCTCTTCCCCTGCGCCACGCTGGTCTTAGTTATTTTTTTTAAATTTTTTTTTTTACTTAGAATCTTGTTATATTAACCATAGGCTTCATGGTAGGCTTGCTTTATTCCTAGCGGTACAAAAGAGGCAATTAAATGTAAACAAATACATTATTCGTAGAATAAAATACTTATGTAGATGCATATAAAAGTAAAATAAAATCTATATTTACATTTAATAGTATGTATATAACGTGAACCACACTTAAGTTAAAAGAAAATATTATTATCTTTCATAAAAAAAAATATCAGTAAACAGTTTTTTGTTATTTAATCTCTTACCTAATGAATATATTTGGTACTTATATTGGGCAATTAATTGAGATTAAAATTGTCCTTTACATTATAATAAATTAAATGCTTACTTTAAAAGATATGTTAGTATTAAAATAATGATCTCAGTGTTATAAAAACCAGCTACCAAAAAAACATTTTTTTTTGAATCACGTGTGCGGGTATCACGTGTTGGAAAAACATATAGGTATTGGTTATCCAAGCAAAATCTAAATTATCTTCTTTAAGTTCTTGTTTTATTCCTAGCGGGCACAGAGAACGGTACCAAACGCTTGGGTCTCTTCATACCACTTTTGCCTCGTTCACTGTTATCACCAAACTTCTTTATTCATGAGCTCTGGAGGTCTTCATGATTTCTACATGACTGGTATCATCGATTGTGTGTTCTCGATGGAAATGTTTATTTAAATTTATTTATATTTCCATTTCTTAGCTCTAGTACCAATGCAAAACCGCGACATAGAGTTCCGCCAATGAACACGCAATGCCTAAAATTCGGCTGGAAGTGGGCAACGGAGTGTCTTAACACTAGATTCCCTCTGCTTACCCTGCTATAAACGAAATACTACGTAAACTAAAAAACTATAACAAGTACATATCTATTATATATTTATTCATATTTAACCTACATTTAAGTATAGCTAGTAAACTAGCAGTTCATACCAGCCCTGGCGTGACCGTTAAGTAACAAGCTTCCTTCCGTAGTGTGATATACGCGGATATGGCCCATACTTCCTTATTGCGAAACTTGGCGTGGCCTGATTTTGTATAACACCCTTATTATGAAATAAATTGACCAATCAATATATGATAAATATATTATTTAATTAATTACGTTTTTTTCTCTTCGTGCTGTATCCCTCCTTCTAGGAAGGTGGGATTTAGGGCATTGAATGGTCGAGCTGCAAGCCGCGATTTGTCTTGAGAACTTGGGAACTTAAGTTAAGACATTTTGGCCTTTTGAGACTCTTCTGTTCTTCACTTTCCGCTGAATTCTCGAAGCTTTGCTTATTGAGAAGCAGAACTCAACAATTTCTCAGAGCGAGGAAAATGCAACTATCATATATTTCACTTCCTCGCGTTGAAATTGAACCTGTTACGTACAGTCAGACCTGTGCCTTTGCACCACGAGTGACCTTATACAAATATATCTATATATAGCTATAAACACAAGTTCCTATAACTCAACTTTAAAAAAATCTTCATTACTTCTTCACTCTATCTGTGACCACACACATTGACATTTCTTTATTCGAACTCGTTACTTCTTAATACATTTTTTATCTAATCCTCTGCACAATAATGCCCCTTAATACATACGAAATAAGCATTAAAATACAAAACAATAGTTTTTACATCACAAGATAGGATACGTGAGCGATGATAAGAATGTATTAGTGCGGTGTGCCGCGTATCACTTTTTCTATTACGCGGGCTGGCGGCACTGTACCTTGGTGTTATGGAACAGGTGTGGCATGGAGTCGACGACTGTCAAATATTGTTTTTATTTTTTTTATTTTATCTTGAATGTTTAATATAATGTAATTTGTATTGTATTTTGTATGTAATTATAACACTAGGACAAAATAAAAAAATAATATAATTTCAATTTGAAGCTAATTTCTAAGATGGTTTTTAATTATTTATTAATGTTTTCATTTCTTCAAAGCAAAGTTGAATTCTGCCAATCAACCCAAAATACCTCGAAAATTCGACGGAAAATTGGAATCGGAGGAACTTAATATTTAATTCTCGAGGCCTCTATCTATCTATAGTTATACACGGTATGTCGGGATATAGCGTGAAGATAAAAACAAAAAAAAATTAAACAAGGATTAATCGCGTATCGCTATGTAAGTTCAGATTTATGCTTGTGGCGTTTCAAGAACTCATATAAGGTGGTATAAGACAGATTTGGAATCAGCCTGCATCAGCCCTGGAATCAGCTCCTAAACACTATGAAGCTTCAAGCCCAACGACCTAGATAGACCTAGATACTTATTTTGAGGTCAGTTCAGAACTCAAAATAAGCAATTACAATTACTATTTACCTACTACGATATCACAACGATAGGCACCATAAAATTAATAAAATATATATAATTTGTTCCGTTTTTAGCATGGCTAAATTAAGTCTGTCGGACAAAATATATCATTACTAAATTGTTGCGAATTAATTATCATTGAAACTTCCATGTGACATTTAACATAATAATTTAAAATTCCATACAATTTTACTTCCTAATACAGAACGATAAGTAGAATGAAATGTCATACATAAATATCTACAATTGATGCCATATAAGTACTCGTATCTATGAATATTGTAAATGCTACCTAACCTTTACGAATGTCCTTTTCACCTTTTTTATGTTTAATACATTAGATGTTTTTTTTATTATGTTTCTAAAATATTAATTTTACCTTTTTTTTACAGAAATTTAATTCTTTTAAACTCGTTTCTACAGTGCCATATTTAAATTAAAATAAAAATAAAAAATCACGCTGTATCCCACTCACAGCAGGGTAAGTAGAGGGAACCTAGTGTTCTACACACTCTGCTCCCCACGTTCCGCCGAATTCTGGAGGCAGTGCTAAGTGGGGGAACCCAACGCCGAATTTTGCCTAGACACCAGAGCGAAGAAATAGAAATATAAATTTAAATAAATATTAAATTTCCTTCAGTGTCGATGCAACTCACCAGTACGTTTACAGTAACCAGTAGCGTTTACAGTCACACTTAGGGCCCCCGCGCCACGACTGGCTTCAATAATTAAATATTTAGCTTTATTAAAACAATGTGACACCTCCCAAGAGCCACCTCTTCAAATCCCACATCCAAAACTCCAATACCAACACTAGTCCACACATTCCTCTGTCCAGCACCGGGGCCATCCGTACGGGAGATTGTGCAACGTTTTGTGTGACCACAGACCGAGACGTATACATATTTATGAGTTGACTTTAATATACAATTTCTATGTATTATCTTCATGTAATGCAGGAAGTCAGACCACTTGATTGTCTTAACGGTCACCTGCGTCGCCAGTTGATCCGGAGATATCGCATAATTGCCATACATACAATTATTATTATATTATTATACGAGTACTGTTGAAGCTGTATATATATTTGGTTTTTAAAATGTATTTAGTTTTAATTATTATGCTTATATGTTATAAGTTTTGTTATGTATCGTTTGATTATGAAATGTCTTGAAAATGAGGAACGAAGTGTCTTAACACTATATTTTTAGTCAATTGTGTAATTTTAATCTACACCTTTTTGTAACTGTCAATTTTACCACATCGAATGAATAAATATAAAAATAGTCGTATTGTCTAGAAAAAAAAAACATACATAATTACAAGTACACACGAGGAAAATGATACATACAAAAATTACGGCATGTAGGTATCACGTCATTTTAATAATAATATTTTTGATAATTCTGTAAATGACTTGCATTTGGCTTTACAATTTCTTTTACAGATCTGACAGCCAAGTTAAAAACTTTGCCGTCACACTGGACCAGGGTGTTGGAGAATCATCATCTATTAGTGGACCTGACCACAATAGCACCGACAAAGTATAACATTTGACAGCTCCATGAACCCTCAAAAGCCTAATTAATAAGCAGATACAACCACTTAAGATAAGTAAAAATATTTTCATCCCAAATGGCACCGGATACAGATTATATCGGCATGACAAAGCGTGGCGCCAAGAAGTGCTAATTACTGGTGTTTGAAATTAAACCTTATACAGTTAATATAAAGTCTTTTTTCCCTTGTTATATTTCATCCATTTTCAGGATAACCATACGTAATATGATTTTGAGCTTAATTCCACATAACATAAGACTTCAATTGTTGTATCAATAATCTGTGAATGACTCCATACATTTCGTCAGCGTGATTCGATCAAATATTGAATTATGAACTCTATTTTTATAGAATTAAGGTATATTTTGGGATGTTCCGATATATTTAAGTATAATGTAAGTCGAATCAATGGTAACAACACTAAAAGCTTCATCCAGAGTCTGAAGTGCAGGTACGGCTTCTGTCTCCTAAAATAAACAAATTGGTCATTTCGAGATAACAGACACACTTCTGTAGATGATTTCTTATTATATTTATTTTTATTTTTAGATATGACAATGATTTTGCGTTGGTCGTGACGTAGGTTTTCAAGTAGTAGTTTATTTTTGCTTCACGCTGTACCACGCACATTGTAGGTAGGCAGCGAGAACCTGGGAGTCTAGTGTTATCACACTCCGCCTCTATTAAGACACTTCCGTTCCTCACTTACCGCCGAAATCTTGAGGCACTGAATGGTGTAACTCAACGCCGCCTAAAATGTAATCTATAGATAGATAATAATAAAATTGTAACTGATCGCTGTCTGTAGGTACATTGAAGAAATATGAGAAAATATATCTATTATCATACTGCTGCTGCTGCTGCTGCTGCATTATCATACTGTACACCCAACAGTTTCTGTGACTGTACTCAGTAAGGACAGACTTTTATAAATACATAGGTATAAATAGTCAAAGTAAATATAATTTTATTATGTCCAACAAATAGAAATTATGAATAATTTGTATTAAAAAAAAACAAATTTGAACATTCTCCGTGAGAAACAAATAAAAAACCTAGTAAAATTCAAATTAATAACTAATGATAGACAGTAAAACGATGATGACCAGTTAAATTTGAAGAGAACTGTATATTTTAATATTGTATTAATTTTTATGACATAATTATCATTTTTATAACCCGGTTAATAAATATTAGTAATTGTTATTTATTATATGCAAATTAGTTTAAAAATATTTTTTTACAATCTCGTTTTGATGTTTAGAAACATTATTTATTGGAGAACAGTCGTAGTGCAAGGGCATAGAGTATGACTAAGCGCAACTGACTATGGATTCGATTCTCACTCGAGGAAATGAATCTCTGATCTTCGCCATTCAACACCGAATACGTCCTGAATTCGACGGAAAATGGGGAACGGAGTGTCTTGAAAATAGGTTCCCTTTGCCTACCTAGCGTAACGCTCAACAAAATAATAATAATAAAACATATACGTATGTAAAAACTCTCATCATCTCATCAACTTCTCCACGCCGCGCCGTTTAATAGTAAGTGTTCTGGTGAAGAAAAACTTATTGGCCATAAATAGTTTTTAGTAAGATCGTTGGCGATCAGAAAGCTCATATCGTAAAAACGACGACAATCGCTAACGATAGCTTGTACTTGGTAAAAAATTACTTTACCCTGATAGGGATGAGTGCACAAGGTTATTATATATACTATTTGTTTTTACTTTACGCTATATTGAACCTATAGCAGGGAAGGCAGAGAAAACTTAGTGTTTAGATATTCCGTTTATCAATTTTCGCCGGATGCGCCACGCTTTGGTGCGCGTGGTATTTGAACAAACAACCCGCGACGGCCTTCTTTCATTTTCTTTAAACGATCTTTGATTTTCTTTAAAAGAAATATATATTTTTTATCAGCGTCACGCTGTATCCTGCACACAGGAGGGTAGGCAAAGGGCCTAGTGTTAAGACACTCGGTTCCCCACTTTCTGCCGAATTCTAGAGGCTTGCGTGTTGAATGGCAAAACTCAACGCCACACCTCGCCTCGCAACCAGAGCGACGAAATGGAAGTATAAACGTAAATAAATATATCACTTCCTCGAGTATTTTATTTAATCCCATACATGACCTTACCTTTAGTCTCCAAAGGCTCACACGCAAGGTTCCCATACATTGTTGGTCCTTTGCTCGCGCCGCCAATACTAGGCCAGTAATGAACTTGCCAACTTATTATGGACGCTATTAAATATATTATTATTATCTCTACTCTATGCATACAACCTGGTGATATTATGCTGGAGTTGTAAAATTGAAGTACAGCTATATTATAAGTACTTGGATAGCTGGTTAGTTTATATTTCTTTTAGTTAGTTATTTTTAACTATCAATTGTCTCATGCTAGACAAGTTAGTTAAAATAATAAAGTTTACAATGGAATATTAAATCACTCTAGTGACAAAGCTTCATGCTGTTTCCCGCACACAGTAGGGTAGGCAGAGGGAACCTAGTGTTAAGACACTCCGTTCGCCTATTTCTGCTGAATTCTAGAGGCATTACGTGTTGAGTGGCAGAATTCAACGCCGCCCTTTGCCTCGACACCAGAGCGAAGGAAATATAAACGTTAATGAATATTTCACTAGTGACACTGTAATAAATAATAATCTGTAAACATTCGAATTAAATTAATTTATTTTACATAAATTATAATTTAATTGGTGACAATATTATTAAAAAATCGGAAGCTTTTGCCCCGCCCTCCCCTACTGTATAAACGTAACATATCCGATTCAAAAGTTAAATTTCTTTTGAACTTTAAATTTCTTTGTCTTGTGACCAAATTAAAGAAATGAAAATATTAATAAATAGATAATAATTAATTTGTCCGAGTGGGAGTCGAGCCCATCGCCATCTCGTTTACAGGCACATGTTTGTTCCACTGTACTACGACGAACTAAAATTATAAATATGACAGTCTCACATTATTTCTACATACTCATCTGTTTTATTTATTTAACTTTAATAAAGTAAAAAAATCTATAGTTATTACAAATGAACATAATATTTAAATATCTAAACTATTCGAAGCAATACAATCGTCAATGTTCACACGGGAGTCGACCTCTGACCGGCATCGAACCCGGGCCCGTCATGATTAAGTGACGCATTGCTGTAGAGCCGGGCCAGTATGACGTGACATTTGTTGATGATAATGACACGTGAAACATTACTGAGATATGAGAGGTCTGACATACGTGACAGACGGATAGACTGATAGACTGAGTTCCTAGGATTTTGATTTTGTAATAGGATAGTTATTTTTTATTTAATTATACATTTAATAATGTTTTGCATATGAGATAAATAATGCTTAAAATATTTATTTTGTTTCACGACGCACGCAAAAAATTAAAACGGCAGAAAAATATTAAAGATATTTCGTTCTTTTTAGCACCAGTCTTAAAAATATTATGTTTAAATGTAAAAGTTGGCGAAATCCAACGCTGTATGTTCTTTAGGTATAAAGTATTAAAAAACGTCAGACGGGAATAGATCCTACGACCATTATACAAGTTGAATTTTCGAGGTTCAAAAGTTAAGACATTTCATTTCATTTTGTGTTTTGGTTAGTGCGACTATAATGTCAGTCACCTTTTCCCATTATATTTCTTAGGTATAAGTTTAGTATTTAAAACTAAACGGACTATGAAAATTACACAAATTAATTGTTTCTTACTAAAATGATATAATATAGGAAAGTTTTTTTTATAACTTAAACTTTAAATTATATTTATAAAAGTTAAGCGTAAGTGATATATTACGTTTGCTGTTGTAATACTTGTAATGTATTCCCATTTCTTCATTCATACCTTCCTCGGGATCCTTATGTTTTCTTTTTTCAGCTTCAACTGGTGGACCGCTGCGTTTAAATTTACCAGAGTAAGAAAATAAAAAAATCGTATTCTCAGTCTACATCATCATCATTTGTCTAAATAATCCAAGAAAACACAAACATTTTAAATATTATAATTTTTCATGGGATTCGAACTCACAACTTAAATCACTTGCCACAGTCGTATAAACAAGTACTTTACGACAAATTAATAAGAAATAAACAAAACAATTAAATATAACTTTACAGGTACCGACACTGACGACAGGAAGACGTTATATTAGCATTAAAACGGTCACACAATTACGTGTACCTACCATACATACATACATATGAGGTATACAACGTGTGTGTCGCCGACGACTGAATACATTAGTTCAGCTCACCTGATTTTATTTAATTAAAAACTAAACGCTGGTTACCATTGTTGTTTTAAACTTGGTTTAACTTCTGAGGTTTACTTTGTATTCGTTTTTGAATAGCCAAGCAACTGTGGAATGGCATACCACTGGCCTGCAAACAATTTCCAGATCAATACGAATTGGGTACCTTTAAAAAAGCGGATCTATCTTCACCTTAAAGGCTGGTAATGCACCTGTAGCACCTCTGGTGTTGCTTACCATCAGATGACCCGTATGTTCGTTCGCCTTGACTTTTCCATAAAAAAACGTTGAATCCTAAAGAAAGCTGTTCCAATGCAGGACGCGATGACCTCTAAAATTAACTCCCAAAAAAATATACATAATTAAAAATACTATAAATTTAACTTTTTAATTCACACAGTGCCACTAGCTAAAAGACAATATGTTAAACTCAGTGAAATGTCTCATCCTGGCCAGCGGAGCGTGGCGTGTGCGGGAACCCTTGCTCGGTAATTAACCTGGTACGATTGTTACCTTAGATAGTGATCTTAGTAGCGTTATAAATTGAAGACTTCAAATTTTCTGATTTCTATGTGCAGTGATTTTTTTTATCTTATCTTTTTTTTGTGTTAATTATTTAATCTAAGTTTAGTCAAATATTATAATTTAAATTTATGTGGGGTGCAATGTTTGACTGTTGACGATTGTCGTGGGTTTGATTCACGTTCGTGGGGCTAATTTTTATTTTTTTTTCTAGTAAGAAAACAAGACCTAGTAATAAGATTCGCCACTCAAAACGCATATCTTAAATATTGGGCGGAAAATGTCTTACAAGTAGATAAGTATTTTGGCGAGGAGACTCCTCAGGACACAGACACCTCGGGGATTACTTACTGATCCGAATTGAAAAAATATATTTTTTAATTTTTTTTATGGTACTACCTCATTCTTACGGTTATAGTTGTATTACAATTACAAATTCTATGTTTCAGGAATCATTATTTAACTCTTATTTATTTCTATTTTACTAAGCAGGAGAAGTCGCAGGATTTGTATTTTATATAGATAGAAGAAGATTGATTCTTCACTAGAACTCCTCTGCTTACTCATCATCACCAGGAATATTTATACTCCAAAAAAAGAACTTATAACGTGTTCTTCTAAACCAAAAATAATAAATTTTTCTTAATCATAAATTGGTCTATTACTTATATTTGGCGGTGCCATGATAAATACAGTCCAAGCATTATTTATAGCGTATTCGATCAGATAGTATGGCTGTCCACTAGCGGGAACTTGGGGGCCGAATCGACCTCGTAAATCATAGCTGATAGAGGGATGTGTGTTTTAGAGTTAATTATATTTCCCAAACTCATGAAACAATTTCATATAGAAAAGATTATGTTTTACGACGTTGTGGTGCAGTTGGTACTCGTATGTTACGTTAGCTTAGTATGTAGGAGTAGTGGATTCTAATACCTCTCTAAAATACAGCGAACGCTCTTTTTTATGTATATGTCAGATATTATTTATTTCTATAATAAAAATATATCAATAATAATATATAACATTTATAAAAATATATAATATTGAAGTATTTAATAATTTATATTATATAAAAGTAATCTATTACTGTTAGAATTTATTAATTTCTATAATAGAAATATATCAAAAATAATATAATATAATATATAATATTTGTAAAAATATATAATATTTAAGTATTTAATAATTTAAAATATATAAAAATAATCTATTACTGAAAAGTTATTTAAATTCTTATAACTTCTTTATATCCCGTCCATATAAGTATAAAGAGAAACAAATAATAAATTCAAAATAATATTTATTCAAATAGACTTTTATTATAAGCACTTTGAATTGTCGAATGAACATATGAACAAAATGCTACTACCGGTTCGGAAAGCAGTTCTGCCGAGAAGAACCGGCAAGAAACTCAACAGTTGCTCTTTTCAAAATCAATGGGACAATTTATTACATTAGCTGACACCTACGTCTATTACATTTAATAGACATTAATTCCATACATGTTTGTCCTCTGAATATTACTTCTAAATACTTCTAATAAATTGTATTATTTTAAGATACTGTCAAATTCATATTTTTTTATTTTAGTATTATAATATTCTTAACGATAAAATTTAGAATAATACAATAAATGTATAATTTTAAGATACTATCACATGCATATAAACATTCTTTTTTAAATTTATATTAGCTATAATTTTATTCTTAATATATCTTTTTTTTTAATTGAGAACCATAACATAAGCATAACCGTGCGAATGTAAACACAAAAGGTTGTGGAAATTAGCTATTTCATGGTTTCATTGGCGTTGAGTTCCGCCACTCAACATGCGCGTAGCAACATCCTCGGTGGAAAATGGGGAACGGGGGTGAATTAATGATTTAACACTAGGTTCCCAAGTTCCCTCTGTATACCCAGAATGAGCTGGAGCTAAAATAAAAAAAACATTAATGAATTATATTTGAATAACAATAAACAAAAATGATCTCGAAAATTCTTATTCAAATCATTCTTATAGTATAAGCACTGTTGTATATGCTAATTTAACTCCAAAATAAGTGAAGTAAAGTAAGTGAAAGTAAATCTTTGACGTATATTGTTGTAAAATGATGAATTCTAATCTAGTTCGTTTATGAGATACAGTTGTACATACATTTGTCTACAATCCACACAGAACAAGCTGACTAGAGATCTGATATCCTTTTGCAACAAGTTTATAAATACAGTTTGAAGTATTATTCTTGGATTTTTCAATTTGTCTATTTGATAATGTTTAGTGTAAAGCAGGCATAGGGAACCTAAGAACCTAGTGTTACATAACTCTGTCCCCATTAATACATTTACGTTGCCCACTTTCCACTTTTCCCAATTTGACGGGGAGGAAATGAAAATATTAAATATTTAATACCCTGATTGGAAATCGAACCCACAAACGTCACGTTTACACGACGTCCTCAAGTTGTTGTAGTCGTTGCCCTTGTTAACGGAGACATTTTCGAGGACATTTTCGAAATACAGTTTATTGAGAGGTTAAGCAAAACGCCATGTATGTCTTGTTAACAGAGTGAAGTTAATCCACTGGGTGGGAATCCAATTCAGAACTGACGAGCTTACAGGCAGACGATGATTTAATTCAAAACATTTCTATTAGTGACTATTTTTGATGGATAACATAAAACAGATACAGCCCTCTATGCTTTTTTCAACATTAAAGTAAGCAAAGTAAGGTGAATATATTATATTATTTAACAGAATCCAACCCACAAATACGTACTTCCACCTCATATATAATAGTAATATATTAGTAAGTATTAGCTAGTGTCGTGAACTAAGCAATATTGACGTGTTCATTAGGAATATTGTTTGTGGGTGGGGCGCTATTCGCTGGAGTGTTTCTGGTTGATTGGCGAGATTATTGGAGGATATAGTGTGGTTTATCGATATTTTATGTTAAAATCTTGTAATTTACATTGAAAGAAGAGAGAAGAGGTCAAGTGTCACAAGGTTACCAGGTTGCAATTGTAACTCGATGGTTGTGAGTTGAATTTCAATTTGCCTGAAAAAATATTTAATATTTTCTTTGTTTTCGTAACGAGGCAAAGCGTGGCGTTGAGTTCCAACACTCAGCGAAAGAGGGGAACGAAAGTGTTTAAAGGAGGAATTAAAAAAAATATAAGAAATATGTAGAGATCAATGCAGCCTTATTGAATCTTGAAATTTTGCGAATAAGTTTTTTTGTAGAGCGTAGAACGAGCGAACACTAAGAAAGGATTTTTAAAAAAACCCGATACAAACAGGTAAAACAGGGGTAAAAGTATTTTTGTAGTATTGTCATTTTAAAAAGTAGAAACGTATAAATAGAAATTTTAACTGATAGGAAAAAATATACATTTTATTTATTTTTTGCTGATTGTAGTAGTGAGTTGTATTTGTCTTCTTAACGCTAGAAAATGTCTCTTGGGGAAATTTGAACCTACACACGGTAAGCAGAAGGCAAATCTAATAAAAAAAATCGTACGAATACATAAAAAGTCGTAAATAGCCGTCCTATTTTCGTTCCAAAAAAATCATTACAGAAACAAATAAATTCAAGATAAACTACCAGACTATCATCACATTATAATACGTTCAACAAAAAGGCTATATTAAAAAACAACACAGCTTAACCAAAAACATAAATTCAAATGACTTGTGACCCAAAAACTCGAAGTCAAAACAACGTTGGTGAAGCAAAGGGCCTCATCCATACACGTAAGGGAGTGGAGATCCGAACAATGCCCCTAATTTTCGTACAAACTCTTGATTGATGGCCAATCCTACATCTTGGTGGACGCGGCTTTGACAGCTGCTATTACTAGATTTATAAGTTCAGTACAATTGACCATATTAATCTAAATGGCCAGTGGACCGTAATTGCTTTATACCATTGTATTGTCTAATTCCAAAATAATAGTGACGCTACTGTGATAAATGCGAGTTTTTGAAATAACTATATATGAAGAATCATGATCGATTTGATTTTTTTGTATGATTTTTTGTATTTCGTTTAATACATTTACAAGTTATCTTTTTTTAGAATCGTAGTTCCACGCTGTATTCCACTCACAGCAGGGCAACCAGAAGAACACTTAAGACATTCCGTATCCGGAAAATCCGCTAAATTCTAAAAGCATTGCGAGTTGAGTCGTGCTTTACAATGACACCATAGCGAATATACAATTAAATTAAAAAACACAACTACAGAATAGAATTCAACGTCCAAACTTACTATTTTATTATAATAGAAGCGTAAAATATAAAATGTTATATTTATTCTTATATTATACTGAATTTTTATTACAGGTATTACTCAATACGGACTCCCAGTACCCTCTAAGGTCGAACAACAGTACAGCTCGTAAACTACTTGCCGCATTGACCATAACGAATAAAGGCACTAAAAGCACGTCTCGGTCCCTCAGGGCCGTTTCGGCTGTCAATGCGAAAATTTAAGCTCAGCCACTCCCATGCACTCCAAAGGGGTCAACCTTTTTGCCCTTTGTCTCAATTTTTGGTGATATACACCCCAACTCCTTTGTCTGATCGCTGCAGATTAAATATAAGAATGACAGGAGAAAAACTTCGAAGCCCATATTTCTTTTATTTCTAACGATAAGATGTGATGCGTGTAGGTTCTAGTTCAACGGGGAGTAGACATGTACATGTTACAAGCATCTGGTTAAATAAAAGCAGCGTTAGGTTTTGCAATTCTGCATGCAGTTTTGGAAGACTTGTCGAAATTGAAATGCCAAAGTACGTAGGTATTTCAACATACTTATAAATAAGTACTATGTGTTATTTTTTATATTTTTGATGTATTATTCCACAATTAAGAATGAAAACGTATAAAAATGTTAACGCAGTGGAATTTGAACCCGCGCCTCTTGGAAACCATACTCAGTCTTGGACGGTTCCACGTTAGATTCATACGTTTTCTATATAAATATAAATTTGTGTGAGCTTTTCTCTATATCGTTATTTACAGTACTATTTAACACACTAAGATTAATAGACCAAATGATTCAATAACAACAGAACTTAATTTCTTAACACATTTCAGTCGCTTGTATAGAAAACGATCGTCAGTTCTAATTTTGTTGTTCAAAAGAATGTCTTACCGACACTGGTGGCCATTTATCTTGTTATAACGACAATGTCTTGGATGTATTTTATCACATTTAGCTCAGTAAAAATATTTACTATCATTGACCAGTGAGAGAAGACCTCCCAGTTCGATTTTTAGTTCCTTTCTCTTGATATTATTGTGGGATTGTCATAGGGTAGGGTAGGCCAGGGTAAAATGGCCTTGGAGGTGTCGTGACCGCGGTGTTAACGGTCATATTTGTCATCTGTCAATTTGCCGTCTATTTCTTTTGGGGCTATGAAAGGTTTTTAGTAACGTGCGGCTTTCGTTTTGTCATCATTATTTTTAGATGTTTTATAATAGGTATTGACAGGCTGAAGCAATTAGTATTGCTTTTTTATTTGTAGGGTTAAAATCCAATTTTAGATTAGAACAGATTTTTGTGTTATTTTTATAGATTTTGAATGGGTATCTTAAGTAAGTATTTTATGGACAGAATAATTTCAGTCTTTTTATTTAGATTTTAATAATAATAATTTTCGTATTGAATAATATCGCTTGTGAGGTTCAGGTAGAGAAAATATACTATTCCGCACACTGCAGGGTAGGCATAGGGAACCTAGTATTTATTAAGACACTTCGTTCTCCACTTTCCACCGAATTCTAGAGGCCCTGTGTCTAGAGTAGCAGAATTCAACGAAGAAATATAAATTTAAATAAATACTTCATTTCCTTGAGTGGGGATCGAACCCACAATCAGTCACATTTACAGTCAGACAGTAAAGGAACAATATTTAAAAGGATAAAAATGAAGATATTTATAAAATGCAATGTTCACAATAAACACTTGTAATTGTACGCTTAAAAATAGAATTTAATTTAAAGGTTGAAATTCCGTTGATGATAGACAGCGCTAAGGGCTTAGAGGATTCGTAAAATTACTTTTAATTAACCAACTGCCGTGAAGACGTAAACATAGTGCCGCCAAATAACAGCTCTCCTTCTGATTTTGATACTAAAATTGCTTTGAAAACTTAAGAAGATCCTTTATCCAATTATATCATTTATACATACATATATATTATATTAAAAATATCTTACTTATATACTATATTGTTTTTACTAGTTATTATAAATAAAATATAATTACAAAAAGTTACCAAATAGGGTACCTGAGGCAACCATTGTCCATAAATAACAACAACTAATAACGGAACGGGATCGATTAAAAAGGTCCTCAATTTTAACAGAATAGTCCAATACTGTTCTATTAAAGAGGCTGGTGGAGGCCATTACCTGGACCCCGAGGTACCCTTAATCCCTATAATTAGAGCCATCCCACACCGCGTGATTGATAGCCCAGCAATTCCAACAACAAAATAATGAGATTCTGATCGTCAAATATGTAATGAAAAGATTATGAAATGTAATATTTGTCTCTTTCGTTACGCGGATAAGGTGTGACGGTACCCTTTATGTCATTTTTTAACAACTAAAATATATTAAAAGCCTAGATATTTCTAATTATTTAGAATGATAAAGCAATTTCTGATAGATAGTGGATTTTTTGTGTTAAGTGTTTCTAAAGACTTTTTAAAAAAAATAAAAGTAGGATAAATCAAATATTTCACTATATCACTACCTATATTATTTGTATTTTTAAGTATTAAAATGGTGGTAGCCAACTAATTATTATCATCTTCCTCCTGTGGTTGCGGGATCAACCCCCAAATTGAGTGCACATTAGGAACGCCTATTGTTGCGTAGAAAAACATTAAAACCATGTAATTTACCAAAATGGATCACAATTTGTCTATGAAATTAGAGGAACCTTTGAGAGATTAAGGAAAAATTGTAAATCATTTTAGATCTTAATAGTGTATCTTGGTACTGCCACTGCACAAGCTGCACAGTTTATTATATATAGTGTACAGGAATATATAATTTTAACAATTAATTAAAATGTATATTAATAAAATATTAATTACATTTTCTCGTCCGAATAAGCTATCAACTTATAAGTATTAATATTGTCAAAAGAATTTAAACGACTTTGACCAGTAGTGAAGCAGGGCCTCTAGTGCGTGACTGTAAACGCGACTGGTTGAGGGTTCGATTCCCATTTGATTAAATGATATATTGAATAATGAAATTTTTCAGTGTCAAAGCAAGATGCAAGGCCTCCAGAACTCGGTAGGAAATAGATTGTCTTAACACTGGGTCTCTGCTTACCCTGCTGCGTGCAGAATAGAGCGTGAAGCCAATAAAAGACATACAACTTCTAAGCGACCATAACATAAAACAAAACAGGAAAAATTGGAATTCATCAAATTGGCCTCTAAATGTGGATTCCAAAAAAAATCTCTAATTCCATTTAATTCTTTGTGAAAAATATAAGGGCATAATTACGGGCACAGTCCCGTGGTTAGCGAGCCAGGACAATTAGATTTTGACGGCCGCGTGATAAATGGTCTGCCTGGTTACATTCGAGACTAAAAAACTTGGAATGGCTCTTTTATGTTATTTATTTTTTATCTATGCTATTTTGTTATTTTGTATTTTTTACGGATTTATTTAGACATATTTGATTAAAAATAAATATTATTAAGGAACAAAATTCAATTAGCAATTAAATATTTCTAATTTATATTAAAATAATAATTATTTTATAAGTAATTCTACATGAAAGAATAAATATATCGAAGCTGCACTATCGACTCTGCAAAACTGTGTTCCTTCAATAATTTATAAACTATGCGAGCAAAGTTATTATTAAAACGGCCATTTCCCTAACCGCGAATTATCAAATTTCTTCCACTCGCCCTAGTATTATCACATAAGTCCAAATGTCTCGAGGTATCTAACAACAACCAGAGAAAAATGACCCCAAATCTCCCTTATACCCTTCTAATTGTATTTAGAGAATAGGATGAAAATAAAGAGATGAGAGAGAGAGAGGGTTCTTATTAAATCGGTCCTAACTCTGTAACGATTAAACGAAAATTGCAAAAGATTACAGGTTCCAAAGTAATTCGCAGATCAGTTATTATAATTATAGGACTTCTAACTTTTTAAATGCAGCCATTTATACTATAATTGTATCATTTTAAGATCACCTAAGGGTTAGGGTTTCCAAAGAAGTCCATATTGGTGAGACTGAAAAAAAAATAGAATTTGTCATAAATCACTCCAAATTTCTTCTTTTAATTATACTGAGTAAAATTTTAAAAAATGTTGCGAAATCAGTGATAAAAGTCTTTAAAAAAAATGTTTTCACTGATTCTTAAATCAGTGAAAACATTTTTTTTAAAGACCAGTTTTTGGAAACCTCTTTACAACTCTTGTATTAATACATTTAAAGCCTTAAAGCCTTCTTACGAGTTTTGTGCTACATTGTAATAGAATGTTCTCTTATGCACTAAGACTGCGTTGAATTCCGCCACTCAACAGGCCCTACTTTCCGCCTCCAGAATCCGGCGGAAAGTAGGGACGGAATTGATTTAAATGGGAAATCGGTGTCTTTACATTAGGATTCCACTACCTACTATGTAGTGAAGCTATAAAAAACATATAAATATGCACTGAACTTGAACCTATGACCATATAACAAATAAAACACCTCAGTTTATATACTTTTAAAAAAAATAAATTGGCAATTTAAGCTTTTTGTTTCCCGCTCCAGTGCGTCGAGTGACGATTGGCATAATGTCGAATACACGCTTAACCTGTCACAGGGAAGATCGCACTTTAAACACTTCTTTAAATATTTCCCGTGGGAACTTCTAGGTTATACTAATTTAAATACTATTTTTCTGCTTTTTTGTCAATGAATATGAAAATTTATAGAAATAGAAAATTAATGAAATACTCAAATATACATTCCACTTTTGGTTGATATTATAAATGTCTTTGGATATATTGCAGTTGTGCTGTCAAATTCGAATACTACTTGTCAGATTAAACTCGTCAAAAATACCAAGGTGATAGGCAAAGCGCGGACTTGAGTTCCGCCACTCAACCCGTAATGTCTTGAATTCAAACGGAAAGCAGAGAATGTAGAGTCTTGATATAAGGTTCTAACCTGCTATATTCTGAATGGAAATCTATTTAAATAAATAAGTTCTGTAATATTACAACCTTCGTTTAATACTAAAGTCACAAACAGAACGACCATTTTCTATGCTGAAGCGAAGCGAAATAAAAAAAACGTAATTAGATAGGAAATATCGTATGTACTTGACATTTAGATAACTCACGCGCAATGCATTTACCTCGGCAAAGTAATTATAGCGCATACGGTGGTTCTTTCTATGACTTTTTGTTATTTAAGCACCGAGCTGGCTGTGAGAACCTAAAAACTTAAAAGCTTAAACATTTAATTCAAATAACCTGTCCTTACTGAAATATGATTTATTAATATAATTATTTTAAATTTTTCTTTAACGCGCCTTCTTGATCGCTTCAAATGAACACCAAAGTAAGCAAAGAGAAGAAACTGTCGAAATATTCTATTTTATAGTCCTTTACTAGAGACATTACGTATCCAATGGAGGGATCAACCGCTACAGTTTGTTTTACAGAATCATAGAAATTAAAATATGTATAATAATTTCGAGTGGAAATCCAACCCAATAACTATCGCATATATAATTGAAACTGTCCCATTCTGCTAGTACTCCCTGATTCGGTGAATAGTGGTGAGTGGAGTATCATAAACATTAGGATCCCTCTCTCTTACCCTGCTTCAAGCGGGATAAAGGGTGAAACTGAACAAGCAACCAAAACATATAAAAGTTAATAATATAATGTCAGATACTCAGGAAAGGCCAGGAAGGTGTCAGCACTTTTTACACCATAAGACATTTAATTACGTTTAAAATGAATAATTCAGATGCGCGCGCGCCGGAACGGTCACAGCGCGTAGCGTCTAGCGGTCGTCCAAGATTTGAAATAAAAATTATGTGGCCATTTTTATTAGACACAAGTACCCTCCTTGCTCTGTTGCGCGCATTCTTACTGAATTAGAAAGTAGGGTTATAAATGTTATCTTTGTTGGGATCTCCTTTGTCGTACTGGGGCTGGTTGGTCTAGATTTGTGCTAGGATTTTATGGTAGGCATTGTCAGTTAAATAAGCTTTATATTATTTGTAGGGTAATTTTTGGTGTTTTTATGTTTTTCTAAATATCAAATGTCAGTCAATACACATCTTCCATGTTACAGCATGAACTTAAGAAATTAAATAACTATAATAGTACTTACTTATAATTTTTTATCGCTATGCTGAAATGCTGCATCAGCCTCTTGCATCATCCAGGATCTTTCCATACTAAGTTTACAAATATTAACTTCATATAATAAGTAGATTATTTAATGAAAAAATTAAGAAACAATAATAATATAGGTAGGTATGCTTAATATTATTTAAGCTTTATAACTAAAATACTTCATTCATATGTATAATCATTAATATTTATAAATGTTTGTGTTTTTACATAAACATTAGAGGAAATACAAAAAAAATGCTTATTCTAGTGACGTCTAATAAAACTCCTTACTTACTATGTAGGTGCCTTAATGAATATTCATAAGAACATACTTAACTAAAGTATTCATATTATTTACGATTTTTATATTGAAAAATCAACAAAGGGAACCCATAGTAGTACAGATAGTGTTAAGACACTCCGTTCCCTACTTTCCGCCTAATTTTCGAAGCATTCGTATTGAGTAGCGGAACTCACTCCAAAAAACTCCGGGCTTTATGCGTTGCTGCCAGGATGAAAAAATGAAAATTTTTATAAATTAAAATTCTCGAGTGAGAGAGAGAGAGAGAGAGAGAGTATATATTATGGTATAGTTGAAATTTATATATACAGTTAATTAAATCACTGTAATACTTATTAGTACTTAAAATTCGAATCCAGTGCAATCACTTACCTTAGTATACCTTACCTCAGTAGTTTCTTTGTACCTAATAAATATTAAAAAAAATTACCTTTTTAGACACCTAAACAAAAAATTAGAAAATAAATCGTAAGACATAAATAAAAATATAAAATTTCGCACAACAATAAACAGAAAGATATAACCGGTACATCTCCTCGGGCGGTGTAATTTAGTTCTCTTTCATTTCTACCACTAGGCGCAGTGGTGCATATTTGACATTCCGTCACCGCCCTCCGAAATAAATTATAGGGTCAGAGCCCGGCGAATGCATCTGACACATATTAAAAATGCAACAAACGTTTGTATGTTATTATGAAATTATATAAAAATTTCAAGCAAAAAATCTGTAAAGGAGATAGAGAAGCTAATTATCTTTTGAAATTTTTATTGGCTGATTTGCTACTGCCAGGATGGGGAATTTAGTTTTGATACTTTTGAGTGCATTTTTTTAGCTTCACATTTTATCTTATCTTTATATTAATAGGATAGAGTGAGAGAGAAGGTAGAGTTAAGACACTTCGTTCCGCGCCGGTTCCTATTACACATACGTCTTTTACAACAACGAATTTTTTTTACTTGGAAAATATCGCACGCACAATTAACGTACTATTTCTGAGTAGAGGAGAATAATATTAAGATTTTTTAAAATAAATACACTAGTAATAAATTTAGGATTTTTTCTAATATGTAGCGTATTTGAAATGGTATCAAATTAGTTTTGTATTAACAAAAGAAGAATTTGGTAATTTTAAATAAAAATTATATTTTATATGGAATAAAATAAGCTAAGTATAACACGTAGAAATTTATATAGGCAAGTAATTTTAAAATTTTAATAATTTTATTACATACTTTATATTTGTTTTTACATACAAAAAATAAATCTATCTATCTAATACCTAATAATTTTAATTCATTTTTAAAAAAATAAAAGGAAATTTTAAAAACCTCATGTTGGTCATGAACCCATGAAACATTCCCATATCTCAAGTCGGTCCCCTCGGCGACGACGATAGATTTGCATAATAACCGCCTACACTCGCCCTAGGGAGATGTCCATTTTTTTCGACAAATTCCATTCTTTGAACAAGATTACTTGAATACTTTGCGGATTTACACTTTGTATGGCATGTTTGATTGGTTTCAGAATTAGCTGCGACATTTTTGAAGGGGGCTAGGCTTATCAAAATAAGTTTCAATTTTCAAAGCAGTTTTGGAATTCCTGGTAAATTTTAAACATGGTAGGATTTGGGGCCGTCTTAAAAAACAATAAAAGGTCTCTTTATAATATTATGGACTAGGTATTGTTATATGTTGATATGGTTCTTTGATTATGAGGTGCCGAGCGTGCTAGTTGAGCACATAATTATCACTTGCCATATTATCTATCGCCAACGTCGTTGTTATAAGTTATTAGGTTGTATAAATACGAATATATTACGAATAAGTCATATTCTTGGGCGCAGGAAGGGGGAAGCCTAGTGGGTCGTGCCCATTCGTAGCTCAAGTATTTGTAGTTTAATCGAAGAAAGCATTTAACAAGATTTTTGAAGGGCCGCATTTTTCCTCAAGCCGCAGTGTTCTGATAATTGAGCGGTACGTGTGGAATGGTGTTTTTACACTATTCTTTTGCTTATATACAGATTACATAAGCCGGGTTATAAATCGATAATTTCATTCTGCTTAAGAAAAAAAACTCTTTTAAGCCCAATGGAAAAACAAAACCAACAAAACCTTACACTGTTACAGCCACTAGCAAATACCTTACAACATTAAATTTCATAATATTCGTGTTCCTTATCTTCATTTGTGAAACGCACCAGAAATAATAAGCATAGAATATACTATTGACAAAAATGGCCGCTAGGCGGGTAATGTGGACTAATGACTTAATAACGCTATAAAAACAATCTTTCCGTCACGATATGGTGCCGTTACATCTAAATAAAGCATGCATTATATGTATTTCTGTGTATAATTGGAGATTAGTAACAATTTTTTGTTACAAGGAGACAAGGAGAGTTTTGGTACACGGAGAGTTTAAAACAAGAAGGTTATGAAGTTAAATTATCGATTTCTTTTATATTAAACTTCTATTTTTTCCTAAAGAAACTGAAACTCTTCTGCTCTTTTATTCTTAGTTATTTCATACAAATATTTTCTTACTTAAATTTAAAACAGACTGCGATTCAGGTTAAATAAAAGAAAAAATAATCTTCATCGTTATGGTTGAGAGAAAACCCAAAAACCCAATGTTAAGACACTCCATTTAATTAAACATAAAAAGATAACCAGATCGTCCGCTTACCCCAATCTTAGATTAAAAAGGTACATTTTCGCAACCACGTCCAGCTCTAGAGAGCTTTACCTAATGCAAGACATTTTGCAACGGAGCGTTGAGGCGCGACCAACAAACCGTGACCACTGACACTTACATACTACAAAACACATTTACACAACTAATTAACTTCTATCATTATACAATAAAGACGAAAATACCATAGCAGAGACCACTTAAAAAGCAAAGAAGACCTCGCTTACACTGTCAGCTCGAATACGTAACGTACAGTACAGTTGATATACCTGATGATTTCATATATATTTTTTTGTTACACTGCCTATTTAACTTTGATTTCGCTACTCTGTCGTCGTTATTACATACGGATGTCACGCTTGCCGAGTTTGTCGTTCTACGACCAATAGGCAGTGCAATTCAGTTATTACAAAAGACAATGGAAGCTGAATATATAATGTATATAGCAGTATATAGTCTTTATATCTATATAAAGGTTTTCTTTGTAATTTTCCGGTAGGTGGACACAACAATGGGCCCGTGGAAACAAGTGAGCACGCATTGTCTAAAAGATGAAGAGATAGGCACAATTATAGTACATCTGTACATTGACATGGTATTTCGTATGTTATTTAGTTTTGGAATGGAGTTTATATTAAATGGAATGTGGTTATTTTAATATATCTGAGGCCGGTGGTCTGGTGGTACAAGGGTGTGACTATATAGGCGATAGTTGTGGGAGTGTTCCCAATGGAAATCCATTGGGAACGAAATAGTTAATATTCTCATTTTTTCGGTCTGGTAACAAAGCAAAGCCTGGCGTTGAGTTCCGCCACTCAACAAGTAATGCCTCAAGAATTGAAAGAAGTGGCGAACTAGGTAAATAGCTCTGGTTTCGTTCAAAAAATCCAAATTCTATATAATAGCAGGACAGGCCAAGGAGGCCTAGTATTTAAACTCCATTTCCCATTTCAGCACAATCTTCGAAACAAATCGTCTACAATGACGGAACTCACCGCCGCGCTTTCTCTATAACAACTTAACTTAATAAAAAAAACAGTAGTAGTTATACATCTAACATGTGAAATTGTGCCATATATTTTGTTAGGTTGTCATATAAATGAAGGATGTTACGCGAAGTTTCTCTCTTAGAAATAAAAATATAATCGAATTGGCATACAATGAGGTCAATCTTCATTCCAACCTTTCAACATTTTAGGAACAGCAATGAAATAAATATTAATGGTTCAACTAATAAAACCTTTATTCACGCACAATTTGTGGTCTCTTTCAATTGACGTATACGAATATTTTAATTGCATCGAATATCGATTCGAGTCGTGTTGTGTTAAAGAATTAAATCGATTTTAGCTACAGGCGAGATAAGGTGTAAATTTAATTAATTAAATTAATCATTAAAATATATTATTAGTATTAATAATTAATTTCCATATTTATTTACGTTTCTATTTCCATTTCTTCGCTCTGGTGTCGAGGTAACGCGCGGCGTTGAGTTCTGCCACTAAACACTCAATGCCTCCAGAATACGGCAGAAAGTGGGGAACGGAGAGGTCTTAACACTAAGTTCCCTCCGAATACTCTGCTGTGTGCTGGGATACAGCGTGGTTTAATTTTAATTTTAGATTTTAATTTCCATATTATTCAATCTATTATATTTTTAACTTTTAGCGCCCATTTTCCAAAATATACAACCTACATACAGTCAACCACTAAAATTGACGAACAAAATCAAGGAACCAGTCAAAAGCAATTCCAATTAATGGATTTGTCATCGTTATTAATTTTATAGGAATCGATGCGAGCGGCGAACGCAAAGAGGCATTTTTTTTTAACTAAAATTGACATTTAATAGACTAAAGAACTAGTGACGACGTATGGACCGGTGACGGTCAATTGATTGACAAATTGCGTATCGAATCCGAAATGGGTGGATTTCTTCTCTGTGTAACTCTTGGAGTCGCGCTCTTGTGTGCGGCCAGTGATCGCTGGTTGGTAAAGCATGAGATATTATAGTATGGTACTATTATTTAAAAGAAGTAATTAATAGTTAAGTGAAGGATACGTTTTTTTTTATTCACACTGAATCCTGCATAACGCAGACAGAGGGTAAGACACTTCGTTTCCTAAACACCGCTTAATTTTTAGAAACATTGCGGGTGGAACTTAAGTCTGTCTTTTGTTTTATTTCACAAGGAAGGAAGAGAAAATAACCCATTCCCCCGAGTCGATTCTACGAGTCTACGATAAACCGTTGTATGGCTGCGACCATGTAAGAGATTTTTTCTAATATTCTTTTCAAAGTTATTTCAATTAACAAATCTTAACCTAAATGAACATTCATAACAAGTTGAGTATATAAAATCACGTTTTACGTCGTAATCAAAGAACTTTTGAGTTGTTTAAATACAAAAACAACCAATAGCTTATTTTTATTGCCCGCAAGAAATAAATAAGAAAAACTTGAAATTGGTACCTATATATTTAAAGTAATTATATTTTTAAAGTGATTATAAATATTTAATATTTCACATTTAACTCGCTGTTTTAGCAGCCACAATGGAAGTTGTAAAAGTTGTAGCTAACAGCTCGAAGTTCTCACGACAGATCGCTGATGGCTGACTTGTTCATTATTATTAAATCGATTTTATTGAAATATTTCCATCGGGCCGCCTTTGATCTCGTTGTGTCAATTTCTTTTAATCGATATATCGGCGTTTACTAGTAGAAAAAGTGACTGTATCGAGTAATTAGTGCTGTCCATTCGATTCTAATCGATCTTTTTTAGTACTGAAACGAATTGTCTGTCATATTTGAAAGTTATTTTGGGCATTGCCTGGTCGCTAATTTAAGATGTAACAATTTATGATGAAATTTTATGATTCGAATTATTAAAAGATATTGTAAAACCGTACTCAGAGACAATTAACGTTTAATTATTATTAAATTATATATTCAGAAACAATTAAATATAAATGAAGTTTGTAAGAACGGATGTAAATACTAATAATTCAAATGTATCTTGAAGAAAATTCGAAAGAAAAAAAACCAATAAAAATACCATATCCAAATTAGATAAAACTAAGTATTAATTATAAATTGATTTACCTACATCCATTCGATAATCAAAAGGAACCTCTACATCATTATTCTGTCCTCCAATACCACCAAACTTATATCAAATACCGATACCAGTAATACATGACAACTCTGACATTGACACACGAACTCGAACATCCGCTACCAAAATCTGCCTTTTAATTTATTTAATACCCGCCCCTAATTATAGACAATCATCAACGAACGTGACGCCTCTGACATACGAGGTAATCTTTTGTACTCCCATCATGTTTTGCTTTAGGTAACCTTTATATAACTATTCTAAAAGGAACCTCGATGTCCACTATAAGGTTCCTACTTTTGTAGCAATCTACTAGATGACGAGGTTCATCTTAGACTGGTCTTTCCACAATTGTCGAAGAACTGTAATCAGTCGTAATAACAGATTTGATAATCATGATTTATCGTCATTATTTTTTTTTGTTAACAATATTTTTGATGTTTTTTCGGCCAATGTCAAAGATCTTTGATATTGACATTATATAAAAACTAGCTGTGTGGCCGTGGCTTCGTCCGCGAACTAAAACCACTAGCATTCGTGTTTTTACATATAGACTAATATGCAGCTTCGCTTAGTATATTTATTTTTTATTATATCCAAAGGATAATATTTTTAAAAGGTTCCTATGTCTTTTTTAATACGTCTAAGAACATGTGTACCAAGTTTCATGATAATCCATTGAGTTATTTTGGCGTGAAATCGTAACAAACAAACTTACATTCACATTTATAATATCACTGTTTATAATCATTCTGTCCTTCATAAAAACGAATCCTGTTTATGTTTTTATTACTTCAAAGATTGAAAATAATTACAATGTGACAAATTATTTTGAAGTTCCAACGCGGATCTACGTGTTTATTTTTCGTTAACTAATATTTTAAAATATTTTCTTCCAATTAATTGCCGCTAATAATATGTCTCCATTTAAAATATCGATTTTGATTTGTATTTATTTTAATATATAGTTTGAAAAGACAGACTCACCTGTTAAGACATAATATATGCCACTAGAAGGAGTGATTTATGTATTCTTGAAAAGTAGGAACTATTGCCTATTGGATATTACCGACTTTGCTTTTTTGGAAGATTAGTGTCATCCTATATCTTATAAAACAAAGTCGCTTTTCGTGTCTGTCTGTTGTTTCTAACTCTTCTTCTTCTAAACCACCCAACGGATTTTGATGCAGTTTTCACCATTGGGTCGAGTATTTCTCAGGGAAGGTTTATATATAGTTTATTATTGGTACATTCTTATATAAATTAACATAAATACTATAAATGTGTATAAAGTCCTACCCATTCAGACACTTTCGCGCATGCGCTACTTTAATGGTAAGTAACATATGAAAATAATGTATTAGAGTATTGGTCCTTTTAATAAGATCTACAAAAAAGTCCGCGACAGCATATTCGTATCTTTTAAGAATAACGTGTAGTGATCATATTTCTGTCTAAAAATAGTAATTTCAATATATTTTTTATTGTGAGGGATATTTTTCCATAATGGTATTAATCCTTATCCTTTAAAATACTTTATTAATTTTCTACGTTAAACGAAGATAAAATTTGCTTTTTACACTATTTCGAAATTGCGAATAGTTTTAGAGAAAAACGCATTTAATTGTTGACACATCACGCCGTTGACACATCAGCTGTATGTTACTCAAGTTTCACTTATCCCTTACTCTCAGCATATAAATAAGTATATTAGTTACGTTGGCCATTTAATGTAGATCAAAACTGTCTTTTACTGTTTTTCATTTTAATAAGTACTTTAGAAGTTTTTACAATATCAAAAAATCCTTGCTGCGAAACGGCTTATACAAGCGCGTCCGCCGCGCCCGCATTCCTTACACGAATCGGTGGTTCAGTAGTAGAATGCTCGCCTGCCACGCGAGCGGCCCGGGTTTGATTCCCGGCCGATGCATTCTATTTAATTTTCCTACAGGCAGCCACGTAGTGCTTGCTTTTCATCAGGGACAAAATACCCTCTTCAGCATAAACCACAAGCTCGAAAAAAAAACCCCGCCTGTCTTTATAGCAACGAAGATTTAGATGCGTTTCACATATTGGATAATTGGAGTTGAATGTATTATTTCAGCGCGATATATATGCTTTCACATTTTTTGTAGTCGTTATTAGGTTTTTGTTTATAATTTCTTCCGTTTAAAAATAGTCATTTAACTATCTAAAAATAGTCATTTAAATATATTTAAATAAATACTTGAAAAGATTAGTAGCACAGATTTAAAATTACGGTACCTACCTACTAAAAAACCTTGCTGTGTAAAACAATTGCAAAATCCTTATTGAAACTACGAAAATGCGGGTTTAATTAATTTTCACATTATCTTAAGTGCTTTGCAAAGATACATTATATGAATAATCCAGTAGTTAAAGCGGACGAAGCCGCAAGAGGGTCGCTAGTATCACTATAAATATGTTTTTTGTATCTAGTAAAATAGTATAGTAGTGTTAGAAATAATGACCATAGAGGTTATATAAGAACGACTCTAATTACTGGCTGGCAACTTTAAGGCTGTCAACGGCGACCGAAAGAAAAAGATCGCTAACGTCACTCTGCCCGATGAATTCTTTAGAATCGGAAATTTTAATTAGACTGCTAGAAAATTCCTTTTAGTTGTTTAATAATTATTTGAAGCCTAGCCTTGTTTTAATTCATTACCTTTCCCACTTTATTTAATATTTCCAATAGTTTCTTACAGTAGTATATTTTTAAAAAGGAACAACTATTAAAAATTATTTTACTCCGTTCTAATAGCACTCTGAGATAACGTACGTAAAAAAATTCAATAAACATTAGGTGATAACTGGACACCAGAATGGTTTATCACAAATCACGTGAGACACTCCGTTCCCCATACCCCGTCCGATTTTTGAGACATTATATGCTTAATGGCGGAACTCAACGCCGCGCTATGACTGGTAGTGAGAACCAAACTAAAAACCGACGCATGTACCTATAGTACATATTAGTCCCATATCTTATTTTAACTAGGAGAAATAGTTACCGCATATAAAACGAATAAATAATCAATCGCTATTGTACTTGTAGCGCAGCCGACGGCGCTCTGTCACTGGGTGGTATCAGTTTTTGAATAATAATCGAGTAGGTTCCAAGCAAACGTCCTTTTGTTTTGGTCTAGTTATTCTAAGGTATACTGAATTATATATATAGCGACGAAATTAAAATATTAAATATTTCATTTCCGCGAATGGAAATCGAACCCACAATCTATCACGTTTACACTGCCCATTCAATTATTATTTCACATTTTTTTTTGTTTATTTTTCTATAATTTTCGATAGTTAACATTTTACATTGTGATAAACATTTGCTCCTAAGTCTTCTTACCAGTAAGAAATAAAAATAAGATTATAGCATCTCCCTTTAGCTTGCTAAACATATTTATAAGTATCATCAACTCATTTCTAGAATAACCTTTAAAGTGAAACTAGTGGAATCATTAAGAATTTAATTAGGTAGAATGATGTAGGTGAGTGTCAATGCACTACGAGTACATTTAATGGATTCTCTTTGAATCTCCACATGTTTCAGGCTCAAGTCCTCTGAACTCCTCATGCAACGTCATGGGCACCAGCACAGTAAATTCATGGAATGCTAAGTAGTCTCTCTCCACTAATTTCAAGCAACAACGCTATTAGAATTCAACACACGATATTTATCTTAGACTTATAATAGAACCCATACATATACCCAACATACAAGACATATCATTGTTGCTTATAAATAACAAGACTGGAGGAGGCTATGTGTATGGAACAATCGCTATTGTGGTACGCTGCCGGCGGCGAGTGCTGGTTCGATGCCCGGCTGAGTTACGAGGCGTCCAAGCTAAGTATATGTAATGACAATGTGGTTTTATTTATGTTTGTTGCTAATTTTAAATATTTTTCTACTAGTAAATTAAAAAGGAAGGATAGATTGGTTTAATACGTATATTATATATGGACAGAATAAAAGATAATTTAAGATATGAGATATATTTTCAGATAGGCTTAAATATTGATTTATTTTATAATACCAGTTTAATAAATAAACATTGATTTTAAATATTTGATCTTAGATGTTTTTAAATCGACTAGCAACTTAGAATTGTTCACAAAAATACGACTTATTTTTTTTTGTTTAGAACTGCTTATTACAAACTGTAAATGAAAAACATACATTTATTTTGAATATTACGTCTAAGTATATATATTATTAAATATTTTTTCAGCTTCACGCTGTATCCCTCAAATATCAAAATAAGCCCAGGTTGGAAGTGCTACAGCGTGAACTAAAATATTTAATTTATATAAATATAACTTCGTAATTTTTAAAAAGTACCCATTAACGAGATGCAATATCTATGAACTTTGACTAAGTTGCAAATAAATCCAAGCCTATCTAAAGCCCTAAGCACATGGTGAAAGTTCGCATTCGCACACGCCTCGAGGCTACGGCCTACGCTGGTCGCCTTATTCTGATTAGATGATAATATTAATATTAAATACTATTATTATTATATAATTTAGAATATATATTTTTTTCAATAATTTATTAAAAATGTCTTTGGTTATTGTTATTTTACTCGTGTATTTACACAAGTCTCAATCAACGGTTGATTGAAGCACCCACTGGTAATGCAAGTTCTGTTGACGAGAGAGTTGTTTTCAAGCTAGAAAGTGGAGAGTGTGAGAGAGAATCTTGAGACAGCAACTCTACTGGCAACAGTTCGGTACGCGGCGACTTGTCACAAATATATTTAAATTGATATAAACACCAGCGATTGATTTTATTTAACAAACGAGTGAGTATTTTATCTAATATTAATTAATACCCTGGATACGGGCATTATATGTAAAGTACATTTTTTTTTAAATTACACGTAAAAACTACTCTTAGTTTATATTTGTACTATCATAATATTGACAGATTATTTATATTAGAAGTTCTCATTAGTGAAGTTACTTCCACACTGACACTTCGTCCCCATTGCCAGTATACTTCACTTCCCGACTTTAACCTGAATTCTAGAGTCATGGCATCTAGAGTAACGTAACTGTTTTATACAATGTAGTAAATTCAACAATATCTAATTTAATTTAATATAATTATAATATAATTGAATCAAAATCTCATTTCACCTTAGAATAAGGCCACCAGCACCAAGTGCATCACCCACGAGCGCAGTGGACAAGTGATAGGCCATTAACGATTTATGGCGAATAGATTGCTATCATTACGTCTCTAGATTATGTTGTTTCAATACATTATTAGGTCTGGTGCTGTTTTAAATTAGTGTATTATTTTATTTTTAATAGAAATTAATTTTCTTATTTATGATTTCGTTTTTTTTAAATATTTTCGTTGGTTATCTAGAATTTTGAGCATCAGGAGGAAGGTTCTGATTTTAGAATGTCACAATAATACTTGTTATTAGCCCTAGCCACCGATGGCTTGGATCCTTGTCCCGCCCTCGGAAGAGTGGTTTTTTTATATTTTTTAAATGTATCTTTTTTATAATAATTTATATTTAAAAATGTAAAATTAATTAACTAATTTAATAAAAGAATATAACTTGTTATAACAAGTATTCCAATATTTTAAAATTATCTTTCTTGGTTAAAATCAAGGTATACAGAGGGATGAGCGTTAAAGCATTTCGTTCTTCACAGGCCTTTCAATATGAGCAAAATGCATGCTGATGCATGACATCTAGCATACAAGCATGGAAATGAGAAAATGCAGTCATTTCCCCAAATGGGAATCGAATTCACAGCCTTCGAGCTTAAAGTAGGTCAGCGTCAAACATGACAAAGCGTATGCATGTACATTTGTTAGTTCATTAGTTCATTAAATCCACTTTTTGCAATATTGGTGCTGACAGCTTTATCACTCTGTCCTCCACTAAGGGCACATTTTAAAAACAATATATTGAGAAATAGAACTGCTATACTATTCTCTTAATAAAACTCCTATTAAACTAAAATATTAAAAACGTACACAAATTCCCCAATTAAAATTGAACCATTAACCCATCGTGGCCCATAAGACAGTTTGAAACTGAACCATAACGTCAAATTTTCTCATAAAAAATATTAATTGACAGAACAGAAAACTCAATAAGTCGACCTGATCCCCACTAACTTGGTATCAGCACTTCTTTTAATTGCGGCCCGATGAAGCGGAGCTAATGCCGCCCCAAAACTTGGACTTTGGGTTCGATCAATAAAAGTTAAGTGACTGTCGTACTTTGCCGGATTTTCCTCTGTCCGTCCGTACTTTCTAAGTTAATTGTTTATTTTTATTTTCTTTGTTGTTGATATATAGGCGGAGTTAGCTTAGCTGATCGATCCGCAATGAAGAGATACACAGAATGGCAGGTACTAGCGAGGATATCACGGTGAGATTGAAGAAGAACGTGCTCAGATGGTTTGGGCATGTCGAACGAATAAGTGATGAAGAAATGGCAAAAAGATTTATAATGGAGAAGTGAGCGATAAGAGAGGTAGGGGGAGACTTCGGTTGATCTTCGAAAACACAGTTCTAAGATACTGGACCATTTTCCCCTGCACCACGACGGCTTCTTTTAAGTATTGTCATTTAAGAAAATTACATGTCTTGGGTAAATAAATAATAATAATAATAACTATAACATAAAATAATGTTATAGATTTTTTAACCGACTTCTGTAAGCAAAAGGAGGCTATCGATTCGATTGTATGTTTTTTTTATTGATAAAAGTTAGCATTTACATGTTTTGTCACGGTCGAATGCATTTAATACATACATAACAGTAAAAAAATCACGAACGATATTGACCTTATGTTAAGTGTGCAACAAAATTACATAAAATATAACAATTTGTTAGAAAAGCGTGGGAAATATCATATGAATCTATCTTTGTATACCTTAAAGCAAAATATTATATAACTTATGTTTATCTTTTTATCGTGAAACAATATTTAAGTTAATTTAAGTAATGACTGTTGTAAACTAAAATCCCATCTGGAGAACTATTTAAATTTAAATCAGCTTCACGGTATATCCCTCACACAGCAGGATAGGCAGAGGGAACCTCGTGTTAAAACACTCCGTTCCCCACTTTCTACTGAATTCTGGGGGCATTGTATGAGCGCAGAACTCAACGCCGCGCTTTTGCCTCGACACTAGAGCGAAGAAATGGAAATATACATTTACATACATATTTCATCTCCTCGAGTGGAGATCGAACTCACAACCAGTCGGTTTTAGAGTCACACTCTGTGCCCCTACGCGACGACTCGCCTCTATATGTATATATGTATATATATAAAATGTAAGTATAAACAAGAAAAGGGTCGGTCCGTCTATCAAGCGCCTGTAATTACCTTTCTCAGCGCGGCGAATTCTCGATGTCACGCCATATGTCCCGGGCGGGACGCGGGACGTACTGCAATTATAACTTAACTAATGGTTATGTTTTCTTTGCGTTTCGCCAATTTTGGGGAAATTGTGTTATGTTATTGAGTTGAGTTGAGTTGTATGTATGGAGTTATTAGTAAGTTATGATTGTTTGGAGAATATTTTCTTGCAATATGGATATTAGAATCTACTGAAAGTTCTGAGTGATGCGTCAAAAATGTGTAAAAAGAATAGAAATGAACAAGTAATATTACTTAAAATAAATCAGTTTCACGCTGTATCCCGCACACAATAGGGTAAGCAGAGGGAACTTAGTATTAAGGCGCTCATTCCTCACTTACCGCAAAACCTTTTGAGACAATTTCATAACAATAAACAGAACAAAACTTAACAATAAATGCTTACAATATAGTATGATATACGAGAATTCTGAATACGAAATTATAGTTTTTTTTTGTTTTAAGCTTCACGCTGTATCCCGCATATAGCAGGGTAAGCAGAGGAAACCTGGGAACCTACTGCTAAGTACTTCTATTAAGACACTTCTCTCCCCAACTATTAGTGTTACTTTCAAAAAATATAATAGCTCTACGCTTAGTAGTTTCACCTGAGGCAAAAAAACCTTTCCCATATAAACACAGTCACGTACGTAACAAATATTGTGGTAATTTATATAGTAATATGTCATCACAATCCGGCCCTGGCGTGTCCTCTCCACCCCATCGCTTAATGTCTGAAGGACATGTCTTGGGTTTATTTACGGTGTGGTTATGGTGAGAAAATATTTGTTGTTATGGAAAACATTTATTTTCCTACTTAGTATTGGATAAATGTAATATATATTTTCCTTCTTGTAAGAGAGTCAAGTGTACTGTAAATTTATTTATTTTGTGGTGGGTAAGAAAATGAAGAATAAGAATTGAAAACGCGACGGCTGTAGGTTAGATTGCAAGTCGTTTTAATTAATTATTTTTATATGTTCGTTCTCAATATCTATTATATAGAAAATGGGGAACCGATTATCTTAAAATTAAGGTTCCTTCTGCTTACTTTAGTTCATGCAGAATACAGCGTGAAACTAAAAAAAGAATGATTTTAATCCTGAGGGGGAAAAGTGTGTATGGAAAAATCTTCAAAGCGACAGAGATTTATATAAAATTTAAAATCCACAAATCCAGGGGGAATTTTGAGAACTGAGAATATTTTCAAAAATATACACAAATCGCTCCCCGCTTTACCATACCAGCAGCCTTACTCTGAACAGCCGACCTTTTCCACCTGACTCGATTTACTCAGCGACAGCCGCTGTCGGGTTTTTCTTGCACTTTCCTCGTGTCGTGCTAAATTGTATGGAAGCTCTCACGTTTGTATGTGTACTGATTTTGTATGGAGATATATTAATGTTGGACGATATATCTAAGGCTTGTTTGTGGTTTTGTGAATTGTTATTATTTATTTATGGACTTTAAATAGTTGACATTAAGTAGTTCTAGAATTAAACTTAATTTAATTATTTAAAATTGCCATCGTTGCGGAAGGGTCTGACTGTAATAGCGAATAATGGGGAACGCCTTAACATTAGGTTCCCTCTGCCTTCCTTGCCATATGCGTGGTACAGCGTGAAGATGATTTATTTATTTCATACGTAAAGACTGAATACGATAGTTAGCTATAGCAGATGTAGATATATCTGTTCATTTGAAGAGGGGTGTGACGTGACAGGAATGCGATCCAGCCGGAAGTACTCCAAATACCGGACACTTGCTATCTTCCTGTGGAGTTCTGAGATTTCATTACAGTTTGCAGTTACAGCATTTGACGTTTGTCCAATAGGTATGCCTAACAGCCTATTATTTGGGGCGGTTGTAGCGCAGTGGATCAGGGTCAGATACTAGGCGCTGTGGTTTTGTTTTCGATTTCCATTTTGGGGAATGACTGATTTTTATTTATTAGTGGCGGAACTCGCTCGACACCAGAGCTAAGAAATGAAAATACCAATTAAAATAATTATTTCATTTCCTCGAGTGGGGATCGAACCCACAATGCAATTTAATTGTCGATAATCCATCATCAATAGAATTATAAGTTGTCTATATGAAGAGGCGAAGATGGCCAGGGTCTCTATGCAGTTTGCAGTAGTTTCGCAAATATTAGTCACGATTTAACCAAGATACCAGCAGTTAATAGCTTAAAGGGTTTTAAATAACAATATGGCCACGCCCACCGCTTGAAAAGCATATCTGAATAATCTTTCTCAGGGATGCTTAATGGCTGAATGTTTCGATTAATTGAAGTTAGTCCTTTCAAGGTTTTTTTTATATAGAATTTTATTGCCCTTTATTGTAACGCCATAAACGTGTAGAAGACGTTCTCTTTTGATTGAAAATTTTAACTATATATTGCTTTTCAGTTAATTTATGTTTTGTATGTTAGTTTTTAGGTATTATTTTTGCTTATAGGAATGAGAATTATCATCAATTCCTCGCAATGGTAACAAGACAAGGCTCGGCGTTGAGTTTCGCTAATCACACGTGTCGAAAATTTTGTGGGAAGTGGAGAACGGAGTAAAATTTTATAAAGGGCGGTATTTAATTGCTATACATATATTGCTGAAGCAGTGAAAACGAGTGTTACTTAATCCATTCTAAAGGGATGTTAAAGCCTATTTGACACAAATCCCAGACACTATTTCGACCTCAAAAATATTAATATCTGTATTCGAATCTATAATAATATGCACAGTACCTGCAACTGCAGTTATCTTCATATCATTTAAATACAGAAGATAACAATACTAAGAAGAAACACTAACCAATCCCTCAAGTGCTCTAACATTTCTACGATAATATGACGTTTATTTTCAATACGTCTCGAATTCTAATTAATTGTATATCAAATGTAGCGAAGTTTCAAAGGAGCCCGGGGCTTCGCCCACGTGGATGCGTTAGAGTCGCCCGCCTTACGGTGCTTTCGGACTTTGAAATGGATCTGGAGAGCTTTTATTGTGATATGTTAGATATTCTTGTATAATATATTAGTGTTATTCTACACTGAGGAGACCATTACTTTTTTTTAGAAATGTATAAAAATTTTAACGAAGCTTTGTTTTTGAAATGAGCGCTTGAACAGTTTACGAGAAGCGTGGATTTATATCCTGGTACGTAAGTACCAGGTTAGGAATTTAGGAGGCTTGTTTTTCTTTGCTTTGCTTTTTCCCCTCTTACGTAAGTACCAGGATAATCCGCATTTTTTTATAAGTTTTCTAAGCAATTATAAATTTTGTATTTATACGTAGTTTCTATTTTTTTTCTAAAGTATTGAATTAGTATTTATTTTTCATTATGGAACTATCTGATAACGATGAAAGTATGTCTTTTAGGCATTTTGCTTACTTTTGCTTGCTTTTTATGAATTCTTATTAAAATAATTAAAATTCATAATAATTTGACATAATATTTCCTCTGAAATTGTCAATATAGTATAAAGATTTGTCAGTAAACAGATTAGAATCTATATCATCGTAATAAACGTACAATATGGCTGAACGCCCTAAGCTGTACTGGTGCCATGAATAGGAACGACATAGGACATTTAGAACCGAAGGAAATAAATGACACCTAGAAAGTAATTTTATATAGGTACAGACAACTATGTGTTATTTTCTTTATTTTTGCTTTCAACTTCATGCCTTTCTTCCGCATATGCCACGAGAGGCAGAGGTAGTCTAGTGTTAAGACACTCCGTTCCTTTTGCGCCAATTGCTGAAGTTTTAACTTTTTTCTTATAGATCAGAAAGTTAAGGTTTCAAGTCACAATAATTACCTTTAAAATCAAACCCAGTCTACTGCACCACGACGTATTATTATTTTCAGAGGGAACCTCAGTGCGAATTATTTTAACGCTTCCATTAAGACACTTCCGTTCCCCATTTTCCGTCAAGCGTCCGTTCGCGGCGAAACAACGCCGCACTTGCCCTCATTACCAAAGTGAGAAAATGAAAATACTAAAAATAACATTTTCTCAAATGGAAATCGAACCAGCAAACTATCGCGTCCTTGTACCGGGACTGGCTTCTACATATCTAATATACAAAAGAATAGTAAGTAGTTAATATAATCGAACTTTGAACCAGGGCGTGTCCCAGCAAAGCGCGAATAACAGACGCCCTACGTACGGACGCATTGCAACCTAATAATTTCTTAATGTCATGGATTTGAAGGGAATTATTGTTTTGTATTAGAATAATGGTGTTCAGATGGCTAAATATAGATTAAGGAGAGCCGTTCTAACTGACATATTATGTAGCGAACTCGGCATTCTATTGTGGAACATCACTGCCGACCGGCCCCAGGGCGAGGACTTGGTACTAATGCTTGGTTCAGTGTAGAGCTAGTTGTATTATAATATAGAGTATAATTATAGCACTTTTCATATAAATAGTATGTAAAAATTGATAGGTCTGACTGTAAAAGCAACGCGATGGTGGGTTCGATTTCTAGTCGAATTAAATTCTCGAAGGAATTCATTATTTAATTGTTCATTTTCTAGATATTGCGACAAGCCAAAGTATAGGACGTGGCGATAAGATCCGCAACTCAACACGCGTTATCTCATATATTGGAGAACGAGTCTTAACTCAGGTTCCCTCTGCCGATCCTGCTATATGCATGAAGAACATCTGATATTATTTTTATACCAATTATTCCATTTTTTTCAATACTGCCACGAATCTAACAACACAATAGTGCCAAACCCACAGAAATCAATATAAATTATTAATAAACAATCATTTAGAAAATACCTACACGCTATACTAAACTATAATTTGCTATACAATGCTATAATTGGGTCACAAAATGTCAAACGCCCGCCACCAAGGCATCCAGGCGTCACGACCGATAATTATTTACCGGTTCAAGTAAATCGCTACTGTTATTATAGTGAAGCGAACGAATCTCTCTACGACGTGATAGTGCTGTTGTAATAAAGAAGCTGTCTATTGGAAGCGTGCACTAAATCGGAGTCATCGATTTTGTCGCAACACTAGTTATATAGTGTTTGGTATTTGTTATCTGTATTTTTAGTCTGTATTTATTTTGTTTGCGGTTTTTTGCCTGCATTTTAAATTTTTTTTTCTTTGAGAAACATATTTTAATGAAAAAAGTTTATATTTGGCTTCCAAAATATTATCTATGCTGTTAATAAAGCATAATTTATACTTACATCTATATCATGTATAGATTAAAAAACTTCGGTCAATCACACAAGTGATTGAAATGGGATTGAGCAAAAACTATTGACCATAAATACTAAATTTGTAAACGGAAACTATTTTAATTATTCAAATATTAGGAAATTTATTTATAGCCACCTATATTTTAATTAAAATATTAAAACACAACATTGTGTACAAGTTTATGCTATGTAAAATATTAATTTTATCAAAAACATCGAATAAAAACCGAGCAATATGAAATGAAAAATTCTTTTCAAAAAGAGGATCCATGGATCACGAACTTAGGTACCGAATAGAGAATAAATAATATAGAATTTAGTAAGTTACCTTCTTGTTTTAATTTTTGTAATTTTATTATTGTAATAAACAGACGAAAAATAATACTAATATTTTTTTTCATACAGGTTTGTATAAGTTGTCCACAAATTTTTAAAATTAATACAGATACAAAATAAAAATATAACAGAAAACAATCAACCAAACTCAGAACCAACTAGCCCTAAAATAATAAACTAAAATCATCTAATACAGTTATCCTTTAACCCATTCTTATTTGTGACAGGTTTATAGCCGCCATTTCTTTTACTACAATAGCTTTTGGCCATATATTCCCCCTTGCCCTACTATTACGAAACACGTACGACACGTAATAAAATAGCAAAGAAACGGTCAGTCGACACTTGAAGCCTAAAGGACTCACTTGGTATTCGCCCTTTACTGCAGAAGAAAAGGCAAACACTCAGCGGTGGATCTATTGAGTCTCGAAATAAGGGTGGAAAGAGTGGAAATCTTATCGTGTGGGTCTTTCAGAGGGGTTTTAACGTTTATTTTTATAATTATTATTTATTTTTACTATTGGTTTTCAAATATTCATACTGTGAAAATGTCATAATTTTTACCAGAATTAGGAAAATTGATAGCAGTAAAAATTTTGTTCATCATAAAATTTGAACACCGAAATTCTAAAATATTTATATAAGTTTCGATAACTTTCCCTTAACATCTTAACCATATAATTAAAATATACAAGGAGAATTAAAAAAAAAAAAAACCTGTAATAACATCTCCTAAATGTACTAGTAAAGTGGACATAGGGGTGACCGCAGGTGCTCGTGCCCAGGAACTTTTCAAATATTTGCCATGGCGGCTTTTCCCATGGATTTGTACATTTTCCTCTAAACGTCACCACCGATAACCTTAGAATTTATTCAACAGAGCGGATCAAGTATGCTTTGAAACAACAAAAGGGTAAAATATTTCACAAATATTATTCGAAAACATATTTCAAGTTGACTTACGAATTGAAACGGGTGTCCTTTATATTTTGGTATATTAATTTGGTGTTTAAATGAAAGATGGGTTGGTTTTTGTTTTAATATTTGTGTGCCACATTAGTTTTCTTTTCAATACTTGTGCTGTCTCTATTACTCTATTTCAGAAGTTATAATAGATTTTATATATTAATTTATGTAAAAAATTACACTTGTTATCGTACCATTTCCATAATGCAACACATAAAGCTTACTAGGAGTTAGGCTTACAGAATATTAAAGAGAAATCTGTCAATTAATAAGATTATAAGACACAAACTCTGTATACTAAGATCAAATAAAAAAAAAGTAATCAGCTTCACGTATTATCCCGCACACAGCAGGGTAGACAGAGGGAACCAAATGTTAAGACACTCCGTTCCCCACTTTCTGCCGAATTCCGGAGGCATTGCGTGATGAGTGGCAGAACTCAACGCCGCGCTTTTGCCTCGACACCAGAGCGGAGAAATGGAAATATAAAGGTAAATAGATATTTCACTTCCTCGAGTCGGGATTGAACCCACAAACAAAACCTAAATCAATAATGTTAAATCCTAAATCAATTACCATATAATTGTGCACCAAATATATAATTTCCTTGCGAAATTGGACATACTCGTATGTGCATACCTACTCGATTATTCGATTGTACCGTAAGTACGTAATTCGATGGAATTACAACAAATCGATTTCCTCGAGGCAACGTCACAAATTGGGCAAAAAAATATACCAAAATTGTACAATTAACGTTACAGCACTTGTTGTAACGACCGTGGGAGCACTGCGGCTTGGAGTTAATATGAAAGGCGACAGCGGTTATGTAATATATTTATGTTAATTATAATTTTACTTTATTTACTAAATAACTTTTTTAATTAGTTTAAAAAGTGTGTTATGTTAATTATAATTACTATTAATTGCTATATCTGAGCTTTAACAAGATTGTATTAACAATCAAGATTGTGTAGATAAAATGTTATTAACATTTTAATTTTATAATTGATTATTGATTGATGAAATAACGCGTCTAATTTCATCGTTTATTTTCGTTCCCTACTTTCCGCTCATTTTTAAGGCATTGCCTTCACGTCGGTACCAAAACGAAGTTACCAAGTTCACAGTCGCGTACTTGTACCTCTGCAGTATGACAGCGTCACATTTATTAATTTACATTAAATGTTATAATTATTTTAGCAAAGTGGGGCCTTTTCTTGTAAATAATATTGTTTCAAAATGTATATTTTAATAATCGAATCTCTTAAGACTTATACCACATAAAAATATCTGGAATTATCTAAAATAAGTGATAAATGGAAATTGGTCAGTAATCAGTTGCAAAGTTCATGTTGACCTTTGGAAAAAACATATGTTTTTTGATTACAAGTATTCTTAAAAAATTAAATGAATTTACTACCCGCTTAATATTATTTATGAATTGAACAGCACCTTACATTTTTATATACAATATTTAAAAATCATCTTCAATGTAAATTGTATATTTTTATAAGTTTCAGGGGCAATTTTTAAATAAATACGCTTTCAAGGTCAGATTGGGAAAAAATAAAAAATAGATTGAATTTCCTTAAGCTTTCCTGATTAAGGCTGAAGATGAATTGCATTTAATAATATGATTTTTACAGTTTCACGGTTTTTACCACTTATTTAGCAATGTCTGAAAGAAGAACGAACTTACGACATCCCAAATCGAATGGCGGAACTGAACGCCGAGCCTTGTTTTACCTAAATAACAAAATGGCAATATTTATTTCCCCGGATTGTCGACCCTACGTTTATAACCAGAGGCAATCCCACCTATTAAAAAAAAAATTAATGTCATATTATATTTTTCTATTGAAGCTTAAATCTTTCGCAGGGATCAATTATAACAAATAAAAAATATTATTTGACATAATAATAAAATTTCAATTTATTTTCACATAAAAAATATCTAAAATATATTACATCCATTATTAGTTATATACAAATTGTTTTTGTAGACATTTATGGGATTATCGCTCGCGGGCGTCGATATCTTCAGTCGCCTTAAGCTGTGATGATTATACAATTTGTATAACTTCTTATAGTTTTATAAATCAACGTGAATTAAATTCAATTAACATGATTCCTTAATTTTTGGTGAAATTTAATGCTAGGTGCTGGAGGGTTAATAAATATGGTGCCACCGCTCTCCGTTCTCCGCTGCTGCTCTGATTTTTAGCTATGATAAATCATAGCAGGGTAGACATAAGGAACCTAGTTTTAAGACAATCCGTTCCCCACTTTCCGGCCATTTTTCCGGGGCATTACGTGAAATAAACACCGAGCTTTTTACCTTCGTGCCAGAGCGAGAGAGAGAGAGAGAGAGAGAGAGAGAGAGCGAGCGAGAGAAATGAAAATATGAATAAATATTGATTCATTACCTCGAGGGGAGATCGAACCCAAAACCGTCGTCTCCCGCACAACGATGGTCTACTATTACTTAATACCAAGATCTTGAAATAGTGAAATATTATTAATGCTAGCAATCACTATTAGAGGTCACTTATAATTCTCACGGCACTCCCAGCGGTGCGGCTTTACTAATTTGTCACATTGGCCAATTCTAACTTAGGATATAATGTATAGTTACGCTCGTATATAAAAAGAATCGATATGCAATTAAAAGAGAAAACAAGAAGTGCAGAACGGAAATATAATACACTAGCCTTTTTTACCAGCTTCACGTATCCCACATATCGCAGAGTAGACAGAGGGTGCCTAGTGTTAAGCCACTCCGCACTGTATATAAAAAAAAGAAAAAGACGAATTAAAGTAATAATATTTTTTATGGTAAAGTTACGCTGGTGAAGCTTGCAAATCGTTTGTTGACGTGAAAGGTCAATGAGGTATTAACAAACAAACTATAAATAAAGTTATTAAAAATATATAAAAAAAGTAATAAGCACTTGTTATTATAATTAGCACGTTATTTATTTAAAAAATGGCGATAAGTGGAGAGCGGGAACTAATGATTATTATTAGATTGTCCCTGCGTATACTGCATAGATCTTTTGGATGATTATAAAATTTTAAAAAAATATCATGAAATTACTTAGGCCAGTTTTGGTAGATCGACTTCAGTCTAGAAGTAGGGGCACAAAGTGTGACTGTCAACGCAACTGGTTATGGGTTCGATCCCCACGCGAGGAAATGAAATATTTATAAAAATTTATATTTCCATTACATCGCCCTGGTGTGGAGGCATAGCGCGGCGTTGAGCTCCGCCAACGCAATACGCAATGCCCCCCCGAATTTAGTAAAAAGTGGGGAATGGAGTGTCTTAACACTAAATTCCCTCTGCCTACCCTGCTGTGCGCGGGATACAGCGTGAAACTGAGAAAAAAAAACGTGAAATTATTTATAACAATTTATTTACTGCTAAATAAATCGATAAAAGGTGTTTCTCATACCTAACTAAGGGCATAAAATCATCAATTTCACCACGAACAAACAATTATATCTCGATGAATATTAAATCGATACGAATTAGCATTATCGTAAATATCGACAAGTTATTGCCATCACTAAAAACCGGTACCAGTTAAGATAAACATTATTATACGCATATTTTGTAATTGCCCAGCAATTTTCAGTTTTAATAATTTTGACATGATGGAAGTGAGAGTTAGTTTAAGTTAAGCTATGTTTTTGAACTTGAATGAATCATTTAGTTAATGATGATAATGATAAATAAAGAAGTATAAAATTAAAATTGAATTAAAATCAGCTGCACGCTGTATCCCGCACACAGCGGGGTAGGCAGAGGGAACCTAGTGTAGTGAACTTAAGACACACCGTTTCCCACTTTCCGCCGAATTCCGCAGGCATTGCGTGTTTTAATTTATGATTTACAAGTACGTTCACGAGGTCATTACAGGTCATTAGAGGTAAACTTGAATGAATCATTTAGTTAATGATGATAATGATAAATAAAGAAGTATAAAATTAAAATTACATTAAAATCAGCTTCACGCTGTATCCCGCACACAGCAGGGTAGGCAGAGGGAACCTAGCGTAGTGAACTTAAGACACACCGATCCCCCCTTTTCACCGAATTCCGCAGGCATTGCGTGTTTTAATTTATGATTTACAAGTACTTTCACGAGGTCATTACAGGTCATTAGAGGTACTGTGACAGCGTCTTGTTATTGCCTTGGTTGTAGATTCGATATCCACTCGGAGTAATAATTTATTATTAGGTTATTAAGTTAATTTGTCAACACATAGTGCGACGTTGAGTTCCTCCATTCAACACACAATTAAGCCCTAGTGAAAGATGAACTTGTTCTTCATATATTATTGTCAAAGCAAACTATAGAAAACGTACGTTATATTTATATAGAAGAATTTCTATTCTATAATTAGACATTTGGTCCTTATTTGTGTATGTACATAAATACATGTCATTGTTTCATCGAATGAACGAAAATCATCAAATTGCCTCATAAAATGATAATCATTTATCATAATATTCCAAAATACGATAAATAATAATATTTCAAAACAAAACTTATCAAATCAAATTATCTAAAGGCTGGTTAGATTATTAATAAACATTATTTCCATATATATTTCTATAGAAAGAGATTATTCGTTTCTATAAGTTCCCATGCAGTTCAATATAATTAATTAATGAAAATGTCATTGCCATACGTCTTTAGCCGTCAATAGTGCTTAGACCGACTGCGCTATTAAAGCGTATAATATCATTACTTTTGTATGTATTGTAATGTAATAGCTAATTGTTTTAGCTTTAAGGCATTTGTAATAGTGTTAAGACACTCCTTTCTTTAATTTCTGTCTGAATTCAAGATTTAACAGTAGTTGACTGCCGAGGTTTTTGTAGGTAAATAAAACTTCACTGCAGAGATGCACCTTGGCACCTAGTATGAAGATACTCCGTTCCCATTAAGACACTCCCGTTCCCCATTTTCCATCAAATTCTAAAATACAAAAAAATGTATTTATGATTTATGAAACTAATTATATTAGATATTTTTATCATTTTCACATTCGTCTCAAAGTAACTCCCAATACCTAATGTAGGAAGGTAGTTTCAAAATCCTTTCTTAGTCACTAAACCTAGCTGCTATACGAATATTAACTCCAAATGGCCGTTAATAGGAGCGTGGGCGGTAGTACTAAAATTTTATCACTATTTATTATATTAAATCCTATTTGACATAGATCTCTATTAAACACGCGAAGCTTAAAGGGTAAGTATAAATGATAGGTTTACCTGTTTTCGCAATATAACTAAAATAGGTCAAATGTTTTCTTTGAGGGAAACGTAGTGTCATAACACTTCCCTATACCTATTTTGACGTGTTCTTATTTTATGATTCTTCGTTATTCCTTCCATTTGTCATATGAAATTAAAGGTAAGTGCGGAAGGAAATCAGTTTTATAATTTTCCTCTTAAATTATACAGATATTTTTTTTATTTACCCAAAAATATCTATACAATGCGTATATTCTAAATAAAATATGTATACTAATACGTACTTTTAACATTAAATATCATACTAAATAAGTTATAACTAAAGAGATTGCCATCTTAGCTTTACAGTTTATATTAAATTTAACGATTAATCTCGTTGTAGGTAAAGCGGCATTAATCTACGTCTGACCTATTCAAATTTGATTATTTCTTGTCTTGTGACAAAGATAATGAGATAGACTTGACATTTATATGAAAATCTTTTATTAGAGATCAATAGATTTATAAATGAACGGCATTCGTTCTTATGAGGCCAGGCCAGGCCAGAGTACACAGAGTCTGGTTGTAAAGCCGACTGGTTCTGGGTCCCCAATCGAGAAGATGAAATATTTATTTAAATTTATATTTCCATTAATTCACTCTGGCGTAGAGGCAAAGCGTGGCGTTGAGTTCTGCCATTCCCACGCAATGCCTCCAGAGATGAGCAGAAAGTGGAGAACGGAGTGTCTTAACACTGAGTTCCCTCTACCTACCCTGCTATGTGCGGGATACAGATTAATTATATCACCATAACTGTAGTTCCTATAGATTTGGCTATGCAGAGATGAATTACATACAAAATGAAGCAAAAACAATGTAAAACAATAAAAGCTCGTATCTTTTGCTTTAAAGCTTATTTTTTTCTGTTTTCTAACTGCCCGTTTTCAATTTGATATCTCTAGGCGATCTCGAGACCGAATTGAATTCTGAAGGCATTGTGTCCACAGTGACAGTGGAATGGCGTTTCCGCGACTGGGAATCGAACACGCAACCAGTTGCGTCTACAGTCACACACTTGTGCCCCTGGCCACAACTGGCCCCAATGCAAAATGAAAAAAAAAAAAAAAAAAAAAAAAAAAAAAAAAAAAAAAAAAAAATACAGTCGAATTGATAACCTCCTTCTTTTTGAAGTCAGTTAATAATACGTCAATATTTTCACCATCTGTTATTATTTTTGATATCTACAAGTATACAACTTAGTTTCAAACCATAAATAACACTTATTACATAAGAAAATGACACTGTCGCAGCGACCAACAACATAAACTGCGAATTCATCTAATTTATGCAAATCGGCACAATAAAACGCAATACTCATGCATAATTTAATAAAATCCGTTAGTTAGCTAACTAAAATGATTTAGTAATAATATATCTATAAATGTCCACGTATAAATAAATTAATATGGATATACATTGAAATTGAAATACGAAACGAAAGTGCTAGTTATATATATATATATATAAATATATACTAAATTGCGTTAAGAGTTGGCTTTCTAAAATCGACATTGATTAAATGGAGACGCATCAGTTTGGGTATACGCAACTAATTTGGCAGGCTGACCCCGTTTTGATAGCGTTTTGACAGAATTGTACACGTTACATACATTTAGATATGCTTCTGCTTTTAACTTCGGTGTTGGGTAATAAGTTTAATGGTTTAAAGTGAAGTAATAGGTAATAGTTGTTTGACATTTTGACGAGACCGTCGTGGCTCTGGGGCACAAGGGTGTCTGTTACGTGACGATTGTGGGTTCGATCCCCGTATCTTAATTTCCATATCTTCGCACTGGTTTCGAGGCAAAGCGTAGCGCAGCTTCCAAAATTCGAGGAACAGTGGGAAACGGAGTGTCTTAGCACTAGGTTCCCTGTGCCTACGCTGCTGTGTGTGTGTGGGATACCTACCACGTGAAGCCGATTTTTAATAATAATAATAATAATAAAAGCCTTTATTAACAATCTTACAAGTTACATTTCATCTTATAACTACTAATATACATACGTAATTTTTTATTTATTTATTTTTTTTTTATTAGACACCGGTTTCGTGATTGTCTTGCTCTTTGGCATAGGCCTCCCCAAGTGTTTTCCACAACGATCTATCCTTTGCTATCCTCGTCCAACATGATCCTGCCACCTTCTTGATATCATCCTCCCATCTTCAATACTGCCTGCCGTTGCTTCTCTTTCTATATCTAGGGCACCATTCCGTTACTTCGTTCGTCCATTTTTCCATCTTATTTCTTGTTAAGTGTCCTGCCCATTTCCATTTCAGTTGTCTTATTTGGTATGTTATATCTATAATTTTGGTTCGTTTCCCGATTGTTTTTAATCTCACTTTATCCTTTAATTTTATGTTGAGTATGCTTCTTTCCATTGGGTGCTGACAAGTTTCTAAAGATTTTATGTTTCTCTTTGTACAACTCCACGTTTGACACCTATAGGTCATGCTTGGTAGAATGCATGTATTAAATATTCTCTTCTTTCCTTCAATTGGTATAGCTGAGTTTTTCATTACGTCTTTTAGAGCTCAGTACCTCTTCCATCCTAAGTTTATTCTATTTTGAATTTCCTTTGTTGTAATGTCTGTTGGAGATATTATTTGGCCTAGGTATGTATATTCGTTTACATATTCCAGTTGCGCAGCATTATCCGGTATTATGGGGGTTTTAATGTAATTTGTAGCTGATTTTTACGAATATTTAAATATAATAATTATGCTGAGTGGGAATGGAACTCACAACCATCCCTTTCACAGCCAAACGTTGTCCCATTCCACCACGGCCTTCTCAATTTATATAGCTAATATATATTTAGCTTTTTGTATGTAGATACTAACTTTTAAATGGCAACAAATTAAGGGGGGTCATTCCATTGTTCAAAATCAGCTGGGATTAAAGATTATCAAATCATCTAATAAGTATAAACATTTAGACAATAATATCACACTGTGCTCACACTAGTTGATAATAGCGTGACCGCTTGTTATTTAACGCTTTCATATAGTTCAAAGTTCGATATGTCTATCGCCATGGGACACTTTGAGCACATTTTTAGGGTTCCGTACATCAAAACAAAAAAATGGTCTCTTGAAATTTCAGGTATTTTTTTTAGTTCTTTGAACTAAGAGACTTAGACTTAGAACTAACTTTACGTGTTGAATGGCAGAATTCAATGACGCGCTATGTCTTTTTAAGAGTTACGAGAGATGAAAATATTAAATATTTATCGGCCCGAGTGGGAATCGAATCCACTACCGTCATGCTAAGAGTCCCAAGCTTGTCGCCTCTGCGCTACGACGACCTATTAACATAAAATCTTCGAATAATTACAAGTCCATTTAGCACGTAACAATTACTAGGACAAGTGCACACGCTTGTTTACTCGCAACATTTATGTCCCGAGGCTGGCTGTCGTTGATTGAGTGAATTACCCGTGATTGTGCCCCTCGGTCAGTTGCGTTGTGGGTAACAATTATATCATTGTTTTCAACGACAAATAGTCGTGAGATATGATTAAAGTGCTAACGTGTATTTGATTTCGTCTTTTGTTGTGTTGTAATTGGTTTAATGTATGTTATGTCAACTTTTGATTTCCCTGTATAGTTTTTGTTTTCAAGTTGCTTTAATTATTTTTATTAACTTTAAAAAAATAAACAATAATGAGTAGGTTAGTGTATTTTTGAATTGAATAAATATTTAAAATTATTTCCATAACCTGTAAACAACATATAAATATAAATAAAAGAAAATGGACTGATTTTTTAAATTTTTTTAGTGATACTTAATTTTTTGTACTAGACTATAGTAACTAACTAGTGTATAATAATACACTAACGCAATATCGCCTAATCAAAAAATAAAATGATGAAATATATAAAACAACGTAAAAACATACAAAAACATAAACATCCATCAAAGAGAGACACTAAAACAAAAATCGATTTCACAGCTAGCTTCTTGAAAACACTTAACATTAACCTGAACTTTATAGCTGATAACAACTATAAAACGATTTCAAAATCGATTCGAACGCAGCAACGACACAGCTTTTATCGGGTCAATCTCTGATATAATAAAGCACAATACACACCCACTCATAATTAAAGTAATAAGTCTCGTTCTCACCGACGATGGTTTGCACAATCCGCTTAGTCAGCCAGTGTGGGTACTGCCAGTACTAGATGCAGGCAAGTGTTGTAACTGCGCCACTTGACTCGCCCGTGTCAACGCACCTACGCTTTGATTTCGATTGTTATAGATACAATCTAAAAAGCAACGTTTATCAGAGGAGTAAATGTTATTTAATATAGTAGATGATGTTATATAGCTTCACGCAGTATCCCGCTTATATCGGGGAAGGCCGAGGGAACCTTTGAACCTGTGGACACTTCCGTTCCCGGCTTAGTACTATATACTATAGTAGTATCGATTTATTTTGAATTTCGCAGATTATAAGTTATCAAAAAATAATGAAAAAAAAGAATCTATCGTGTATTTACTAATGTAGCTTGACACTGTCCACACTACATTTTTTATTCTTGTATTTACCAGATTTAGTGGCATGTGTGAAGATAATAAGATCTACCTCGGTAGAGCCTCCATTGAGTTTAATCATGCAGGGATGATCGAAGAATTCTTCGAAAGCTTTCAGAAACTGGTTCACAAATGGTTTGTATATTGTAATTTAATAAAATATCCATAGGCAACCGAATAAAATTTTGTCGCCACACCTTATCAACAAATATTTATAGTTTGTGGGTTAGATTAAATCAAAAATCCACATGAAATCCTTTCTAGTAGATACTTATCCACGGTCCCAAGGTCTCTATATATATTTTTAATATAGATTAATTCAAAATATATATAGAGACCGTAGCGGCACAAGGGCGTGACTGTAACGCGACGGCTGTGGGTTCGATCCCCACTCGAGGAAGTGAAATATTTATTTACGTTTATACTTCCATTTCTTCGCTCTAGTGTCGAGGCAAAGCGCGGCTTTGAGTTCTGCCACTCAACACGCAATGCCTCCAGAATTCTACAAAATGTGGGGAACGGAGTGTCTTAACACTAGGCTCTCTCTGCCTACCCTGCTGTATGCGGGATACATAGCGTGAAGCTGGTTTTTTTTTCCCTTCCTGAACACCGACTTACCTAACCTTATATAGTATTAACCACTGTACCCTAACATATTTACTACTATGAAATCAAACTTGTTATCTTATTACAATGTGTAAATTCATTATTATGATAAAACGGGGACTCCTTTTGAGGAGAACTAACATTTGTCTGTGGAAGTCTGTGTGGTTACTTTAGGAAGAACAGTGAAAATGTTATAAGGCATCGGTTGTACTGTAAAGCTTTTATTAAAACTGAAAATCTTAGTCAATAATTTTCCAGTACATTTTTTTTATTTAGGTAAGTAGATAAAATAAAATATTTAAAAAACAACAATTTAAATGTATTTTTAAATTTTTTAAAATAGGATGTAATGTTTACAAGCAAAAACAGTTTTACCCAACAAAGGTAATAATTGCATATTAATAAGCAATAATCTCCAAGAGTTCGCAGCGTTGAGTTACGCCACTCAACACACAATGCCTAGAGAAGTTGTTGGACAGTGTCTTAATTGAAACTAAGCGACGCCCAAGTTCTCTCTGCCTATCTTCTAGTGGTAGAGCTTTTAATCGCAGAGTTAACAGCGGCTTAATATCTCAAAGGATAATTTCTCTAGTTAACTAACAATATAGTTGATTAAGATATAACCATTTCAATATGTTATAATATAGAGGTTATTTACAATGAGTCAAAACTCGAGAGTAACATTGTACAGCGGAAATATGTGGGCGTGCTAAATGATAAATGTTAATACATAAATTTTGTAAATTAAATTTTAAATGATTTTTGACGTGAATTGCGTGTTTAAATAATATTCTGTTATGTTGGTTAATAAATTTAAATAAAATTTCATGTAAACCAATAATACCAAAAAACCAATAATAGTGATAGTTAAAAAATACCAGTAATAGAAGGTCCTTACTAGATCTGCTACATCTACCTACTTAGATAAAAATACCTGCTTACCTGTATAAAATTTTGGTAAAATTGTTATAATTATTAAATATAAATAGGTACATGAAAACATGTGTCTGATTCTTTATGAAATATATACTAATTGTTAAGTTGCATATTAACGCGTAAAGCGGATGGATGGGAGAAGATCGAAATAGTTGGCTCGATGAGGGAAACCTACGTCCAGCAGTGGTCAGTGGGGCTGAGAAAAAATGCAACGCACAGCAAAAACTCTCTCTCTCACTCTCTTTGGGTGGGGGAGCGTTAAGAAATTATTCTCTGAAATTTCTGCGGGAACAAAAAGAAACAAATTCTACATTTTGTACTTCACTTCAAGTTGCGGCCGAAACGGAAATATCAAATACGTTTTTCCTTTGCCAAGCAACCATACGAAGACTTCTAGTATTATCACTTGTGGAATTGCATACAGTATTTATGTAAAAATTGGAAACTTTTTTTGTCCATTACTAGTAAAATAATAAAGCTTAAATAATCATAGATATCCATGTTTCAATCATAAATATAACAACTGTTCGTTCACAGCCACCACGTTTTTATTAACCGCTTCAGAACGTACGTCGTTAAATTTTAGTTCGTAGAATATAAATAAATTGTAAGAATCATAAAAAATAGGCAATCAAGAAGCCACAGTGTTAGAACAATCACGACGACACCGTTTTAAATTTAGTTACGAATATAAAAGTATCAAAATATATAATACTTTAATTTCTTCGCTCTGACAACGAGGCAAAAACTCGGCGTTGAGTTCCGCCACTCAACACGCAATAAATCAAAATGTTCAGTGGAAATTAGAGAACAGAGTGCTTTAATCCTACTTTGTGAGGTATACAGGATGAAGCTGAAAAGTTATACTAACTATACTATGTTGGTTAGATTAAATTGATTATTTATCATTAGTTTTATTTATAAGGCAATGTAAATTTTATATTTAAACATTCTATTTCAGTTCTGTTCTGTTCTGTTCTTTCTAATATGGCGTTCCGAGCGTGCCAGTTGAGCACAAAATCACTTCGCCAGTGTCACGTTGNATTGATTATTTATCATTAGTTTTATTTATAAGGCAATGTAAATTTTATATTCAAACATTCTATTTCATCAAAGGCCATAGTGGTGCAGTGGCACAAGCGTGTGACTGTTACAGCGACGGTTGTAAGTGCGATTCCATTCGGGGATATTAATAATTTATTATTTATTAATCTTTTTCCCTCTGGTAGCAAGGCAAAGCTTTGTATTGAGTTTAACCAATCAATACACAATGCCTTGAAAATTTAGCGAAAAGTGGGGAGCGGAGTGTCTTAAGCTTAACACTAAGTACCCTAAGTACCCGTGCTATATATAGCATAAAGCTGAAATATTAATCTTTTTCCACTTATTTAAAATACGTTTTGGGTTGCCGAACAGAATGTTTAAGAAATTATATAAAAATACACAATTATTATATTATTATTTATATATCAATTCAATATAGAACACATAAAAAAACTATTTAAGTAAGAATAACCATTAACCACCAAATAATAATTGTTTCAACTAACTATGACCTTTCTACATACTTCACGAAGGTCGAGTGGAGATGGTTCCATAGTATTTTTAAAACAATCAAGGCTGTTCATATAATAATAGTTGCGTGCATAACAAATATGAATAGCGCGCGTCTTGCTTATATTTATGAACTTTTGATATTTTCTGTCAGAATGTAATGACTAAATTTTATATTTTGTATTATGAAAATATCAGCAATAATCGATTTATTTGAAATATCCTTAAAAAAACGAATATTTTAAGTGTAGACAGTGTCCTTATTTATATTATAAAAATATTGTTTACATAAAATATAATATTTATATATTATTATTACAAATTAAATTTAATCTCTCATATACTGAAGACTATAATAGTAGCTAAGCACAAACATGTGACTGTAAACGCGACAAGTGGCGGGTTTGATTCCTACTTGTCAGAATATTTTTTTTTGTAATATTTTCTTGTCTTCGACTGACTGCCCCTACGCAACATGCAATGCCTCCACTATTCCTGAAGAAAATGGAGCACGAAGTGTCTGAACACTAGGCTCCAGCGGGAAGCTTAAAATGGCGTGACGCCATCTTGTCACGTCATATCTCTTGTCACGTCAAATCGATATACAAGCATTATTTTTCGACAACCTAACAGTTTTCTTTCTTATATAACACAATACATTAGACTTATAAAAGTTATATTTAAATACAACGACCACTGCAATAAAAAAATGCATTAATCATTAATTTTAAACGCTTATTCTATAAAAACCGTTCAGTGGCGTCTCCATTATTATACAATAACTATTATATTAGATTTTAGTATTAAACGAGTCTAACGCTTCTTTATGCAAATAGGCACCGTTCTACTTTACACTATGGCTTGTATAAATTCTGCAATCTGCATTTACGTAAACTTTTGATTGATGGCAACCATTTTAATATATATTTATTCGTGTTACCCAAGTATTGTAGTGAATCATGGGTAGGCAGAGGAAACCTAGTGTTAGGACACTCCGTTCCCCATTTTTCGTCGAACTCTAGAGGCACCATACACCAGAGATAAGAATCGAGTGGGAATCAAGCCCATAGCCTGTCGCATTTACAGTCACACAATAGTGCCCCTGCGCCACAAGCCTGGCCTGGCCTCAATTATTGCAGTAGAAAAAAATAATCGCGACGGTTGAGGATTCGATCCCCAGTAAGGAAGTGAAGTGAGTTCCGCCACTCAACACGCAATACCTCCAGAATTCGGCAGGAAATGGGGAACGGAGTGTCTTAACACTAGGTTCCCTCTGCCTAACTTGCTGTGTGAGGGATATAGCATGAAGCTGATTTTTTTCATTTTTATAGGACGTTATTTAACTATTATAGTTTCGTTAATTTCTGTTATTAGACAACATTTCCAAACTTCATGATTCATCCACACTCATTCAAATTTTTGTTTGTATGTGTTTCATGTTCTCGTTACTCTAGACATGTGTTGATTAAATAAGAATTTGAACTAAAAACTCGTGAGAATTTAGGCTGTTTACTTATTCTAGCTTTTTTCGTGTCACCTACTTATTCTGCAATTTTTTACACGTAAAAAATGATAGTTTAACATAGTAACTAACAGCAGACAGAAAAATGGACAACGGAGTGTCTTAATATTAGATTCTCTCTGCATATCCACTAAAATATGGAGAATGCGTAAAGCTAACAAAAATACTGTTCGTACAAAGCTAGTGTGCGTCACTAGTCTAAATATAAGAGTGAAAGGTGATTGACTGATCTATCAAAGCCCAGCTCATACCACTAGACGGTCCGATCTGGTATTTGGCACGAATATCTGAGGCTTCTCGATAGAGTGACCAATTAAAATGTCGGTCAAAAAAATAATTTTATTTTAAAATGGTCTACGTTAAATATTTTTTGAATATAGCAATTGCTAAGATTTAGCTATATATGTAGCTAAAAATAAATTGTACATAAAATTGTACATCGGTAATTAGGAAATATGTTTAAAATAAGCTCCTAATATATAATCAAAACTCTTATAGTTCCTTACTATATTTTATTTTATTATTATAATTTTTAAATTATAACTAATAATTAAAAAAGGAAAACAAACTTCAGACGCTATGTTCAATTAACAAAAATATCATGGAAAATGTTCTTGAAAAATATTTTTACGAATTTCTAATAATAATAAAGCTACTTGTTCTAAATCTAATCAAAAGTAAAAACAAAAAACATATAATTTATTTATGCATCACATGAGTTTCTATCACAAAATTTACAATACTGTAAGAAAAATAATTTACTCCAATAACCCTACGTTCCGTAGCATCAATACACGAACTCCAAACCCGAATGCTTCTAAGGCAACAATCAACTAAAGTGGTTCGTCCAATGTCACCGTAATTTAGGCAAATCCAATCTCGCAATAGTACAGCGTGAAGGCTGCATTGACTCACGATCTGTGACGTCATATAATGATTTCTATAATTGTCATCAGCATTAGGGCTGCCTGTTTTTGTTGTTAATAAATATATTGAAATATGGTTTTTAGTGAATTATATTTAATGTATATGAATTTGTTGATATTTATTTAATTTCTTTAGATTTTTTTGCTTTGTTTATGCCAAATTTCATATTTGTTATATTAAATCTACAAAGTACCTTACCGACTAGTCCGTACAGACGACGAATTTCTTGTATCTTTCGATTTTCATTATTGAAAAGTTTATTTTTTATTTCTATTCTTTAAAGGATCGTAGACTTTGATGATGGATATTAATTTAAGCTTGACCTCTACGCTATCAGGAGAAAAATGATTTTGATAAAAATAGACTCACAGACAGACAGACGGCAAATTAATACTATAAAGGTTCCGTTTTTTTTTATATTAAAATTAAGGTTCCCTTAAAAATCATAATCCATAATTTACACAGGCTATAAAAAACTGAATGATAAACTTAGGAACCCACATCTTATAAGAACTCTGTCACCATAATTTAGACTAATCGAATTTTGATTTTGAAGCGTGAAGGTTGCATCACCTTAATGTGCAATGTCATACACGATGATGAGAGTGATTCAGAAATGGAGCTAAAGCTATATATCGCTTTTTACTTTCGATATTTAGTTAATTTTTAGGGTTCCGTACCTAAAAGAGGGAAAATGGAAGCCTTATAGCCACTCTGTAGTTCGCCTGTCCGTTTGTCAAGATCATTTATCTCGTAAAATGTGTAAATTGAAATTTAATGTATCCCGCACACAGCAGGGTAGGCAGCAGGAACCTCGTGTTAAGATACTCCGTTCCCCACTTTCCACCGTATTCTGGAGTCATTGCATGTTGAGTGGCGGAACTCTACGCCGCGCTTTGCCTAGAGCGAAGAAATGAAATAAAATTATTTATACTAAAACTTATAACAATAAGCCTAGAGGTTTAACTACTATGCGTTTATGATATTAATTATATTCATTAATAGAAATACATTTCTTAACAGCTTCTATTATGTCCTCAGAGAAAATTAAATTATCCGCCTACATTCAGTATATCATCGATTTCTGATTATCTGATATGAAGAAGTACTAATAAACATATTGTGCAATCATTTAAAAAAATTCGCAATACGTATTATTATTTTTGTTTAAGTATTTTATATAAATGTGCATTTCAGATTATCTGTATTATAAAGAAAACTTTATTGAATGAAATAATTGAGGATATAAGCTTTTACTACTTATTTTTTATGCTTGAATAACCACATAGCAGCGTAGGCAGAGGGAACCTGGGAACCTAGTCTGAAGACACTCCGTTCCTATTAAGACACTGCTGTGTCCCATTTTCAACCGAAATTAAATCGTAATAATGAAATAGTGAGTTTTGATATTATTTTCACTTCTCCCTCCTCCTTTCCTTTCCTCTCACTCGCTGTGGACAAAACAGAAGGTTGAGTTACTCTAATGGTATATCTTGTACTAGAGCTGAATTTAGTGATTGGAGTGTTTTAACACTAATTTCACTTCACCTGTCATCCTCACATGCGAAATACAACTTGAAGCTGATAAAAATACCTTAATATTCTGATAACAGTGAAAAATAAAATCAACTAATTCCTCTTAAGAATATTATAACCCCTACAGTTTTAATAATAAAAAATGCCGCTTTCTTACTAAAACAAGTTAGATTTATTTCCACAAATAAACATCCAATATTATGGAAACGACTCTATCATATCTCATTTCTCGATAAATTTTATTAATATTATTCTCATTAAATTCTTACTTTGCCACTTAAATAAACAGCTACCGGTGTTATTTTACCTTTTATCATCTCTACCATTTTAAATCACTGCGAGGTTGAATTTTATGCATTTTGCATGTTATCTCTTAATTTCTTTGAAACTTTATGGTATCAAAAATCGATAAGATCGCTGTCACTGACACTGAAACTGGTTTTTGTTATATGAAAAATGATAATTAAAAAGTATGTTATTAAAAAAGTATATAAACAAGAAATAATTAAGATGATTAAAAATGTTTTTTTATAGTATTGGAACAAGCAACCCTTGTTTAAAATAATATGAGGTCAGTCTTGGCGCAGGGCCAGAAGTGCGCGACTGTAATCGCGACAGGTTGTAAGTTCAATTTCCACTAAAGAAAATTTTATATTTAATATTTTAATTTTCATTCTGGCAATTAGGCATAACGCAGCGTTGAGTTCTCTAGAACTCGGCGGAAAGTCGAGAATTAAATTATGTAGAATATGCGTGAAACTAAACATATGAAATATGAATCAATAGTACCTACTTCAGCAGCCTTTTCACGCACTCCGACGATCGATCTAGTATTCTAGAAGCTAATTCTAGCTATATATCAAAAGTTTATATCATTATTATAAAAACATACAATTTTCGTAACCCTAAAACTGATGAACCTGTGACCTTCAAAGAACAAGAGCTATCAATTAATTCAAGTTGACAACAACTTAATGAGTTTCTTTTTATATAAAACGTATTAAAAATATCACTTAACCATTTACGGTTCAAACAGAAGGCTATTAACACTTGTAAGGGCGAATATAATTTGCTGTATTCGTAATAAATATTATTCTGTCATTATTTATTAAAAATATACTTATTATTAATTAGGAGGCCGGTGGTGGTGGGTTTGATTCCCACTCAGGGGAAAGAAATATATAACACTTTTATACTCGCTGTAGGTAGGCAAAGTGCAGCGTTGAGTTCTACCACTCAACACATATTGCCTCGAGATTTCGTCTTTAAGTAAAGAACGGAACGGGACGGTCTTAATGAGTACAGAGTGTTTTACCACTTAAAAAAAAACAAGTAGCAAATAACATATTAAAAATAAACAATTTTATAACGAATCTTAATGAACTATGACTACTGCCGCGACCTGGCCGACATGGGAATCAAACCGGCGCCCGCTCTGACGACGTTAAGGAAACCATAAATAATGTAAACTAATTGAATGGGGACTGGTTCCAAATTATTTATATCTTATACCGGCGGTTCTTTTACGATACACAATTAGCCAAATTTTTATCTTGAGACGTCTTTATGGATTTATTGGGCCTTCTTCGCGATTATGGAAGTAAAATATTGGTTTTCTTGTCCAAAAATATGTTAAAATATACCTATTTAGTTTTTGGAGTAGAAAGAGAATCGGTTTACGTAAAAAAAGCATTCTCCATGTTTAAACGTAAATTAAACGCATATATTTTGAACGGTAATTAATTTCTGTCGCTAGGATTTCAACCCAAGACCACCTGACCGTCACGTACAGTCACACACATGCCAACTGCGCCACGACGGTGTCAACCAACCGACCGGTTGTTAAGCCGTTCATTTTTACGCAAATCTTCATTTAATTAGAATAGCCTTCGCTTCGCTCTAATTACTCGTAAAATGTAAAATGGCCACTAATTAGACAGGACAGTAATTTATGTTTTCAACTTAAAATCAATCAGTTTTAGTCAATCCCACTACATTTTCATTTGTAATAAAAACCAAATCTTCTTCACGCTGTATCCACAGTAAGTTAAGACACTCCGTTCTTCACTTGCCGTCGAATTCTGGAGGCATTGCAATGACGGTGAACGCTGCGCTTTGCCTCGACACCAGTTTTTAAGCATGAAAACATAAATTTAAATAAATATTTCATTTCTTCAAGTGGGAATCGAACCCGCACTTAGTGCCCTTGTACCTCACCTGGCCTCACATTGTCATTTGTTATATAATTATTAATTCGTCATGCTTACACTCTATTCCTGTATTAGATGTATGACATATTTGTAGTGGAAAATCAATTCATTTACATTTAATTGTCATCAGGTGTTTGTTGTACGCTATGATTACGTTTTCCATAAATATTCACAATGACAGTGTATGTATGTATGTATGTTTGCGCGTCATTTTCAAAGAATATATAAAGAAAATAATAATTGTTATTAATAATAAATAATATCATAGTTTTATTTTTTATTAGTCTATATTGTAATTTGCTATAACTGTCTGTATATCGCGCACACAGCAAGGTAGGCAGAAGGAACCTAATGTTCCCGATTTTCCGCCGAATTCTGGAGGCGCAACTCAACGCCGCGCTCAATCATAACCTGTCGCGTTTAGTCACACTGTTTTTTCGCTTTTAAGGTTCTCTGGAAGAGAACGAAGACTTTTTAGCCAAAGGACCACCTTCATTTGTTTTCTCTTCTTTTTTTATAAATATTTTTATATAAATGTTTTTATACAAAATAAAGTATTTGTGATATTAAAATAGCTAGCAATGAATCAACTTACGTAGTTTGATAATATGAATGGAACAAGCAATCACGATATCTTAAGACATGACACGAATTAAGATATTGATTATAACGTAATAATTCTTAGATTTAATTTGTTATTTAATTCATAGAAAATTGTTAAGAAAATATGAATAAAGTAAATTGTTTATTGTATTGTATCTAATAATTTAATACAACTTATGTATAATACAAATGTTGTTTTAAATTAAATTTTCCTAAAACCTAATTTTTTTCAATCTTTATGCTTAAACGCTTAATATACTTAAAAACTGTTCATACAATAAAAGATAACATACAATAATATATATATATATATATATAGGTATATGACTGGCACTTTATTTGTTTTCTTTTAGCTTCATCTAGCACATAGCAGGCTAAGCAGAGGGAACCTGGGAAACTGTGAAGACACTCTGTACCCATTAAAACACATCCGTTTCCCACTCACTTCAACAAAACCTTTAAATTATTTAAATTTTAAGCTATTTCTGCTATAAAATCATGAAGTTCCATATGTAAATTACTATTTACTAGTACCTACAATAATCTAGTTATGCATAATTAATTCCGATGTCACTATAAAAACTGTATTTCCGGTGCCATAAAAGGTGTTTTATTACTAAGAATGTACTAGACCGATGACTTGTATGGACTCATGCAAATTAATACAACAAGTAAAGCGCATTTGTTATGGATAACAGGTTCTATTTTCTCTTGTAAATTTATTACTACTTTTTGCTATAGTACAGTGGTTTATGCATTGCCTATTTTGTCTTAGGTAACGACAATATGCAAATTTTCTGATAAAATTATAATATCTTTTATTTTTTAGTTTCATGCTGAACCTGTATATAGCAAAGTGTTAAACCACTCCGCTCTCCACTTCCCACCAAATTCCGGAGACCTTGCGTGTTGCGCGGTGGTACTCAATGTCGCGCCAGAACTAACCACCAGACACTTAACACCAGATTCATTTCCTCGATTTGGAATCGAACCTGTCGCCTTTACAGTCACATGCTTGTGTGTGCCGTACCTACTTACATATTTAAAAGAAACATTTTTTTTGCTCCTAAAGCAGGGTAGACAGAAGAATTTAATTTCAAATAAATTTTAACAATATTATCCTCAAAGGTGGTTTTTCAAGCAACAATTATGAATATTACCGCAGTACGAATATGACATAAGCATGAACCAGGATATCAAAAACTAGTTATTTATATATATGTGTAGCTTAGATGGCCACTCACAATTAAATATAGGCGAAGAACATAATCATTTTATACGATTTCTGATATGTGATTAAGTCTATTTATTTAGATTACGAATATACGTAGAGTCGGAGGGATTATTGGTAAGAAATATCGTATTTTTGAGTTCCACCACTTATCAACGTGTTCCAAATTTAGCATCCCTCCCACATCAGGGAAAATTATAGAGCTGAAATAAAAGTACTAAAGCAAAGCTTTTGAATTCCGAAAATATTGTATTAAATTGAAGTGAAATTTTTAAAATGGTAATATATTTCAGATAACAAAGATAAAAACAGTCAAAAAACAAAGATAACTATGTAGGTACTGCTTGTACTTTGAATGTAAGGATAATAAAAGACAATTAAGCTGTTTTTTGTTTTTTTAGTGTAGTTTTTAAGTTGTTTTTCGTTTTGTTTTTAAGCTATAACGCCAAGTCAACGCCGAGTGACAAACGCCTCAACACCGCGCTTTGTGTTGTTATCAGAACGAGGAAATAATATCGAATTATTTCCCCGAGTTGGAATAGAACTTACAACCGTCATGCTTACAGTCAGATGACAAGCCGCTGCCTAACTATAAAAATCCAGTAGAAACCCTTAATTTCCTTTAAATTTTAATTAAAATCTCTCAAAATCAAATTAAACATAGATTCCATTACAATTATTACAGGAAATAATTCTATACTATTGTATAGAATAGAAACCTGTACGACTACGGTGCCTGCCTACACACAGCGCGGGCTACTGTGGGAACTGGGCCGGGCGGTCTTTATTTTATTTTGACACGGTGGCGCCGAGCCCTATTAATATGTGGTACAAGTGCATTCTAGTATTTGAATATTATTTATTCTATAGTTTATATCTTTTTTTTAGCTTTACGCTGTATTCCGCATTTGTACTGTAGTTAGAACCTAGTGTCAAGGCACTCTGTTCTCCATTTCTCCACAAATTTTCGAGATATTGCGTATTGACTGTTGTAAATTCAACGCCGTTTGAAGTATATGAATAATTAAATATTTCTTCGTGGTGGATTCAAACTCGGTGTGTGTATAAGACAAACGAGAACTTGACTTTTGTAATTATTTAACGCAATAAATAAAATTATATTTAAATCGAATTTTTACGCATCATTTATTGTATTTTCCACAATGAAATGATATAAGTTCCCAAAAAGATAAAACTTAATTTAAAATTAACCTAGACCAACATATATTATCCAATTCAGAAGGCACATGGAGTAGCGTAACTCAACGCCGCAAACATAAAAAATCATACACATTAACGCTACCGCCTTTAACTAAGGATGGTTAACTGAACAACATGACATCTCCTCCTCCTGTAATTAGAAAGAAGACCCCATCCGGACATAATACGTGATTCAATTTTATTTTAATGACTCGTCTAATATACTGGTCTGGTTCGAGCTGGTCTGGGAGACAATCGATATTAGATCGATTCCTGATTAAGGTCCACAAAGACTCTTAAGTGGACAAGGTCGAAGAACTTTTGGTGGGTAGAAATAAACTTTTCTAATTAAATCTGTGCTGATAGAGTTTTTATTTATTGTTTATTTTAGGTGTGTAAGTGCATGGCTGTTTTATTGGATTATATTAGGAGGTGATTTTAATCAATTATTTTTGATTCCTTGCGTTGAGTTTGTAAAAAACTATGATAATTAATATAATAAATTCAACGTAGCAATATTATATGCAGGGGAAAAATTGTAACAAAATGTTCCTAATTAATGATAAGAACATTTAACATTAAATGAATACAGATTAAAAATAATAATAAATAATGACTAAGTTCTTATATTTAACATTTTTAAAGTGTTATTCGACACTGAGGATAGACAAAAACTTCCGCTACATTCAAATTTTTATACGTCTTCTAAAAAAGTATAATGCCCAGGCTCTATACTTACAAAAACACTATTTTCCAATAACATCCACATAATGACATATTTAATAAGCATAATCGTCATCTAGATAGCAATCAGTACACGACTGCACTGTGTCATTTGAGACCAGAGATCACGCACGGATCGAATAGAATGAAATGGAAAAAAATTGAACGAAATCGATATTTTTAGAATGCGTTCTAAAGAAAATGCCTTAATTTTAACATTAGAATTGTAACATTAGATAAGCATTTTTCTTCTCTCTCATTGAATTTTTCGAGACGATCCGTGTTGAGCAAGAGGAACGGAAGTTAACGCTGCGCTTTGCTTCTGTCTCTGTCTTTTTTGCGCTGAGCTGTTTTGTCGAAAAAATGAGAAATATTAATTATGAAATAAAATATTTACAATAAAATATTTAAATATTTACTAATTCTTCTCGCACAAAATGTGCCTAAAAATTAAAAAAAAGTAGATACTTATTGTATTTATCAAAAAGCTATCTCCCTCCTCCTCCTCGGAATTGAACCGGTGACCTACAACGCTAGACTAAGATACACATAAGATACAACGCTAGACTAAGAATATATATATATTCGTTAATCGCAAAAATAATCACAGCCATTTTAGTATTAGTTACAGATAAACACCATTGTCGTTTAACGTCGATTCGCCACAAGATGTGTCGACGACATAATTGTTCCTTTTTTGTGCTGAAATACCTAAGCCATGAATAATACAAGTATAGGGTTATTGTCGTTTTTAATTCCAGTTCATGGAATTCCTATGGTAATAGATATTAACATATATATACCCAAATATGTAATATAAAATATTTCAAAGCAATATGTTACATATTTTAGTTACATATATGGAACATACCTGTACTATTTATCTCTAAATAGTTACGAATAAAAAAATTTGAAATTAGTTTTTTATAGCTACAGAGAACCTAGTGTCAAGATCCTCCGTTGAATGGCAACACCGCGCCTTGTTGTACCCGAAGGAGAAAGTGAAAATAATAAATTTTCGATTGAAGATCGAGTGACCAACGCGTTTAATACTGCGTACTAATATTATATACTTAATAATTTTTACATAAGTATATTAAATAGTATTTTCTAACGTCAATCTGTTCTACAAGTATTGAAAATTAAAAAATATTACATAAACAATATTTCATGTTTTTAGATTTAAGAAACTATTGTTTCCCAGTTCGAACTCGAAAGTTGTAAATAACTTTGAGTTTTTCAATAAATATCCATAACGTATAGAAAATATAAAATAAATTTATACAAGTAGAATAGACGTCGCCTTTTTATTTTATTTACATGGAGCCTAAAACGTAAAATGGAAAATCTCGTTTTTACCGTTTCCCTTTGGAATTTAAAAAAATCTTCTTCCAGTGTCCCCTTAATTTAACTTTCTACCACATATAAACTTTCTAAGATAAGCGATTTCGTTTGTGTGTCAGTCAATGGGCAACGGAATTGTTTTATATAAAATATAGATACATAGATTATATACACGACTTACCTACATATAAATCTCACCTCATCGTCACCATGAAAAAAATCAATAATTATTTTTTCCAATAGCTTTCCATAGCATATTATTATAAAATGTTATATATATATAAAGAAGTTGTTATTTTTGACACTGACTCTTGTATTAAATATAATAGAGGACACCCGCTGGCCGTGCCATCTTAGATTGATAGATGATACGAGAGCTGTATTCTGTCAACTTTTTTGATGGGATTTTAAGTGGAAATTATCTGTTGGAGACCATATTGGAGATTAAAGTTCATTTGAGAGTTAATAACGAGATCAGATATAAATTTATTATAGTAAAAATTAAAGTTTTGGACGCAAATATGCTTTTTTTTCTCCTTAGCAGTGATAGACAGACAGAAACTAGTATCAAGATACTACGTTCTCTACTTATCGTCCATTTTCAAAACATTAAGAGTAAAGTGGGGGAACTAAACGCCGCGTTTTGTCTATTAGGCCAAGGCAATGTAAATAGCTTAAGCCTGGCCTTGGCAATTGTGAAACGTCAGCCGTTATTACATTTAGACACTGTTCTACTGCGCTATAAGGTATTATAACGCAAATAATTTTGTAAAATCATCATTAAAATATGTGACTATAAACGCGACAGGTTGTGTTTTCGATTCCCGCTTGAGGAAATAAAATATTATATGTTTTTATTTTATCGCCCTTGAGGCAAAAACGCGGCGTTAACCACCGGCACTCAACACGCAATGCCTCAAGGATTCAGCGGAGTGTCTTAACACTTGGTTTCCAGGTTTCCTCTGTCTATCCCGCTAGGTATGTGGACGCGGGATATAGCGTGATACTAATAACAATATATTACCCACTCTAAGGCAAATTGTTACTTACAGGAAAACTACGTATTTGGAAAATCTTATTAGAAATAGGGAAATAGACCTCGTGACTAGCGATGACACATAGTAGGTAGGTGTCATCCCAGTGACATTTGCACTATTTGGAGGAAAAATGTTGTAAGGTGACACCATCGTGAAGAGTCGGTGAGGACATGGCTGAGTTCACACGGTACTTGTGGTTAGGAAACTCACTTAAAAGACATGTTGATGCTTAAGCCATTTTTTCCTTAATTTGTTTTAATAAGATTTTGACATTTTAAAATAAATTTACTAAAATTTCGTTCTCAATAAAATCCCAGAGATCAACGCACAGACCAAACCTTTGTAGAAGTGAGCATTAGAAAGGAATTTTGGAAAATCCACTCTTATTCTACTAACCTTAATTTACTGTGTGACTTTTTCCATGAAAAAATATCTTTCGGAAAAATTGAAACTGCCAACAGAAACGAAGTATAGAATAGAAGAGAAATGTGCTTGAAATACTAAAGATGGAGATAAGAAATGAAATGTGAAAGTAGGGAAATGGAGTGAATGTTAAATGGGTCGGAGTGTTTTAACACTAGGTTCCACATGCCTACCCTGCCACATGCAGGCTACTATGAATAAAAATGCTAAAAAAATACTATTATCATCTCAAAATAATATTGACCAACTAAAATTATCAACTTTAAATTAATAAAAACATTTTAAAGCGATATTTATAAAATAAAACAACTTTATATCATCCAATTATATTTAGAATTGAAATACCTAAGTTAATTGATATTACATTTTTAAAAACCTAACAAAAAATCTATGGCACTGTTTTTTAACTGGTGCTGACCAAAACAGGCCTGGCTTTCTGTATAGTTAGAAAACGACAGAGTAGACTTCTTCATCATCCTATTATATAAATGAGATTGTAATAATACTTACTATTACTACAATTTTTCTTAAGCTTTTTTATTTTTAATTAAAAAAACCGACTTCAACAAATCTCATAATCAACCACCTTTGAAATATATCGTTAAAAACGGGTGGCGTATATTTAATTATTCGTCCATTTGTGACGTTCATGCTTAATGCAAATTTAAGATAATATGTGATTTTGTCATGGATAGAAATGAAAGAGCACACGGGAATCATCAGCTTTCAAATAGAAAAAAGTATCATCAAAATCGGTTAACCCAGTCAAAAGTGCACAAATACAGTCGAATTGATAACCTCCTTCTTATACAGAAGTCAGGTTAAAAAGACATCTCAATCTAAGCTTTCTTTCTAAATCCATTAACGCGTAATAATTCTTTAAATATTACCTATTATAACAATACGGAAATAAAAAATTATCGAATAAGACATAAATGTACATACATTACAATTTAATTATTACAAAATCGATAAACACGAATTTTATATATTTTCTATATATATATATAATTGATAGGAAGCCATTTTCCGTTATTGCTAGTAATAAAACATTAAATACTCTAAAACGAGATATAAACGTGACATTGTTATAGCAAAGTCATGAACCAATTAAACACCTGTCCGACATCGTATGCATTTGATTATTTTATATACCTAGTTTTGTATTGGAAGCTGAGAAATTGGTTTAGTAGTAAAGACTTGTACATCCAGGAAGTAATAGGGTAGGCAGAGGGAACCTAGAGTTAAGAGAAAAGTAAGGGGCTAGAGCCGTCGTGGCGGAGGAGACAAGAGTGTGACTAGCGTGACGGTTGTTAATTCGACTCGCTCTCGCTCAATTTATTATTTATGAATATTTTCCTTTCTTCGCTCTGGTACAAAGGCGCGGCGTAGAGTTTCGCCAGTCAACACACAATGCCTTAAAAATTTGACGGTAAGTGGGGAAAGGAGAGTTTTTACATTAGGCTGTATAAGTGACGCTGAAAAAAAGAAAAGTAAGAGAATGGGAATTAACATAGTGACGTGGCTCTACGTTCTTTCTGCGTACCGTGCTTTGCGGAATATGTAACGATACGATTTTTTTATTATTTCCTACGCGTAGCATTAATTTAACACTTACTTTCATGTCTATATTTTAGAATTAGAAATCTTAGCATTAATCTACACTATCTAAACAAAGTACCTACCGTAGAATTTTATGCAAGGAAAATGTCTGGAAAATTAAGTAAAAATCCCTTATTCAAGGAGATATCTTAGGTATAAGCTACCGTAAAGATAAACTCATAGTATTTAAAGGAAATTCATATTAAATTATGTTAATTGATACGCAGATATCTACTATATGGTATTATTGTAATTGTTTCCGTCCAAGAAAAAACATTTTTATATGACGTCATATGCACATCTGGAAAATACGTTACATTAGATGAAATAGACGAGATTTTTACGAGTGTTTTATTCAGAAAGCAATTGGACGAACGGTGTAGAGTTCCACCATTGAATACCCAATGGATCAAATTTGGACGGAATGCGGAGAGCAGAATAGATTGAAATGTATCACTATACATTTCAATCTATTCTTCATCACTCCCAACAAAATATCACAAAAAACAACTTTTTACCATAAAATGACGTTATACATCTAAGAAAAACTACGTAATAATTAATGTAAATAAACAGGTTTCTAGATACCATCACACCCATTCACATCCAGTCAGATATCGGAACCAAGGGTACTCCGCGTAATCTTAAAATCTCTTTGAATAATGATAATCGTGAGGCTTCTGATGCTGCGATCTCAATTCTCACGCGATGATGTACTTATTACCGGTAATCGGCGGTAATAATTACCGGTATTACTCATTTTTCGTGATATCATGTCCAATGACGCCGGTCTCGTATGGTAATCGCGTCGTGTCGATCATCTGTATAATAATTTTTGCGCAAATGAACGTTTAAGATGTGACTAATCGGAGATTTGTTTCCATTGATAGTATTGTAATTATGTACAGAGTGTTTATTATATGTAATTGTTTTGTTTAAATACTTTAAAAGTTGATAGAATTGGTTAATTGTTTTTTTTTAAGTATATTTGTTAATCTCGAGGTATGTTTATAGTTTGGAAGGAGGCTTTCCTCCGAGCTGATTAAAATAAGAAGTAAAAGAAAATAATTGTGGCGGGAAATGTGCAAAAAAAATTATATCTCACATATATTGCTTAATATTTACTAATATATGTGTTTATAGATTTTCATTTCAAATGTTTATAGGATATTTTCTTATTTCTCTATTTTTAGGATTCCGTACCAAAAGAGCATAAAGGAAACCTATTATTAAGACTCCGCTGTCTGTTCGTCCGTCTGTACGTCTATCCGTTAGGCTGTATCTCATGAAATGTGATAGTTATTTATCCTTTATTATAGAAATCGTAAGCGAAGTAATACGAAGCTCTCCGTACGGGAGTCCGACTCGCACTTGACTGTTTTTTTTAGTCTGGTATTTGCTATATCATAATTTAAACTTCATATTTGATTATATTATAGAAATCAAATTTTCTAAGACAACCATTATGTGGAAACGCATATTCCACTGAGTCTTGATATAGTAAATAGGATTATGTTAAGCATTATTACCTGTCACAAGCAGTTTCTACGTAGATTATATATATGTATGTATGTATGTATGGTACGTACAGTGTACATGGCGAATCTAATCTAGCGAACGCTAATGCAGGTAATAGGCTTACAAAATGTTCTCACGAAATATGCCTATAGTATGCAATTACTGATATGATATTAATTAAAGCTTGTTTTAGTGTTAAAACACTCCGTACACGTTGCGTAATGCTTTTCAGCGAATTCTGGAGGTATTGTTCAACAACACGCTGTGTTCCAGAGAGAGACATTGTAAATTAGTTAAGTTAGCATTTCAACGAGTGGGAATGGAACCTGCCACCCTGATTGTAGTCAAATGCTTTTTTTTTTCGAACATGAGGTTAATGCTGTTAGCCCTATTCGCTTTTACAGCGACACCGGTTGGATAGGGAAGAGAGTACTCTGTCCCGGAAGAAATGCAAGCAGTAAGTGGCTGCCTGTGAGGAACTCGACGACTGTAAGGGCGCACCCTGCGGGACTCGACTTCGGCTTGCGGTCGTCGAGCAGACTGGGAAGTCAAACCGGCCTCATCTAAATATACTTTAAGGTAAGGTTAATGAAATATTTTTACTTGTATTTCTACATTGCTAATAAAATCTATTGAAATAAAATTGAAAGAGATCTTTTACACCTATAACATATGCAGGAAACTTTTGGGGTGATACGTCCAAGTTCGTACATAAATAATGCGGTGTCCGTCCGTCGCGTAATCGCGGACCCTTGAGATTTAACACTTTCTTAGTTGGTCCTAGCTTTTGGTACATATAGTGGAACTTACATGTATTGACATATTGATATAGATTATTTTAATCTTCACGCTTTATCCCGCACACAGCAGGGTAGGCAGAGGGAACCAAGTGTTAAGACACTCCGTTCCCCACTTTCTGGAGGCTTTGCGAGTTGAGTGGCAGAACTCAACGCCGCGCTTTGCCTCGATACCAGAGCGAAGAAATGGAAATATAAACGTAAATAAATATTTCACTTCCTCGAGTGGGGAACCCACAACTATCGGATTACAGCCTTGTGCCTCTGGGCTACGTCGGCCTCAACATAGATAGATTATTTTATATCTTCTTTTATCTGACATTTTCCACTTGTCAAGGAATTAGCTTAAAAAACCTAGTCACTGTGCACTCCACTTTCACAATATTTATCCAACTGCATTAATAGGAAGGTAATGTTTATAACCAAGTGAAGAATCTGAGAGTTTTTCTAATGAGAGAGATTAAGGTAACTTATTGAACGACAGGTGATTCAGAAAAAAAATATATAAAGTAATAAAAATTGTGAAATCATTTTTATATCTATTTTACTAAAGAGCTATTATAATGCCTTATTTTATTTAAAATTTTGTGAAAGCTACTGTATAATCTTGAAAAATAATTGATATTTAAAATCAAATATTAAACTAACTACAGATATAGTAATAGTAACAATATATCTTCCAATTCTAAGTGCCCACTTCACACAAACCACACTATAATAAAAAAAGCAAGCCGCAATGGATCGCGATAATATGGAGATGTATCAAAGACAGGTGTTTTATTCAGTAGTAGGGGGTCTTGATTTATTTATGGCTATCTTCTACCCCTTGCTTCACTAGCTTAGATTGCTTGGAATTATTCTTATTTGTTTTCTATATACCTATCTTTTATTTGGTTGGTATTTTCTAGAATTTAGATATCTCGCTTATAGCAGAGTAGACATTTAACTTAGTGTTAAGACACTCCGTTACCCACTTTCCGCCGAAATTTCAACTTCGATTGCAAGTTGAGTGGCGGAACTCAACGCAAATATTTAAATTAAATAATATGACTTATATTGTATGTATGTGAAGGAATAAAATAATAATTTCCAATATAAAATGTGCATTCAACGTTCTCACCACACTTTAAGCGGATATAATTTGTGATATTTCAATTTAATGTACATTCAGAAATAAAAATTATACAATAGACAGAAGGAAAATTTAAATTTAATTGTACTTATAGATTGTAACGCGACAGATATTGAGTTTGATTCCTACTCGAGAAACTGAAATATTTATTTAAATTTATATTTCCATTTTTTCGCTCTGGTATCGAGGAGCTGCGCTGTTGAGTTCCACCACTCAACACGCAATGGAAACGCGATGGAAAGTGGGGAACGGAGTTTTAAAATTTCAACTACATATATAATATTATAGCATATAGCTATACAGCCATTTCAAAATACTTAAATCCCACCGGTAACCTTCTGGGAAGTCATACATAACGCCGATTATCGTCAATCACGTCTAAAATAACAAGACTGAGATAATTTGCGCGTCGACGTGTCGATATTGAACATTTGTTTTTCTTGTACGCTATTACCGCTGAAAATAATTTATTTATTTATTTATTATATGTAATGGCAATCGCTGTAAGTGGTCGTTTTTAGTTTTTTTCATATATTTAGTTGATAGGTTCTCGCTGTATTCTGCATATTTTAGTATTTTAGCTTTAGTGAGTGAGGAGGGAACCTAGGAGGAAACTTAGTGTTAAAAAAATCGATGCCCCACGTACCTAACGTCCAATTTTCGATATATTGCGTGTTGGATTATGGAATTCAACGCCGCCCTTTGCCCAGACCCCATAGCATAGAAATGGAAATATACATTTAAATAAATATTTCGTTACCTCGAGTGGGGATTGAACCCACAACCAGTCGGTTTCAGTCACACTGGCCTGTGGACTGGCCTGACCTGTGTAATATAATATTTGTATATATATTAAAGTTCTTCTGGTAGCAATGGCGACGTCGAGTGCACAGGCACAGGCGTCACTTGGCGCGAGTTCAAATTGTTATTGAATTTATTTTCAATTTTAACGCGCCCTCCTTAACTACGTAGGTTAGGTAGTGGATTTGGAGATTAGTATGTTTTTTTTTATATTATTGGGTTTTAATTAATTTAATATATATTTATATTTTGTTACTTAGATTAAAATGACAAAGAGAAGTTGAAATAAAAAATGTCCGTACATAAAATTAAATACAAATGCTACTTACTGATAAATAAATAATTGAAGTGTAGAGCCAAAAAAAATCAAAAAGAAAAAAAGACACTTGCAATACAAAAAACACAACAAAACGTACCTACTAATACGATTTTTTTAACAATTACAAGTGTGTTAGCAATAAATAACTTGGTTCATAGATGTTCCTAACCCGCTACGGACAATTCTAACTATTTAATATTTCGTATAAAAATATCATAATAATAGAATAGCAACTTTTAATTCCTTGCTTTTTAGTATTCCAGAAGCTCTTTAGTCTATTCTATCCGAATTGCTATTAGGATTCGTATCTGCGACAAAATTTCAATAAGTTTAATATATACTATTTACCGTCGCTTAATAAAATTCGGCAAAAATGGAGAAAAAAAAGAAAGAAATATATATAAAAAACGAATATTCTTCACTCTCTACCCCAACCTACTCTGCACAGTTGACAGTGAACAGGCGCCACCGCGTTACAAACGTCAAACGCTATTTCTGTTGCGACCGCGGCTCGATCTGCTACCGCCCCATTAGAGCGGTATTGTAGCTTTGAAATATTATAATAGTCGATTACCAATATCTATTATTAGATTTGAATATAAGAAATGGAATGGAAATTTGCGTTAAGTTCCGCCGTTCAATGTCTCGAAATCTATGCTGAAAATGGAAAACGAATGTCTCTTGGTAGGCTTACAAAATGTTCTCAAATATGGCAGCAGTATACAAATAACGATACCTGTAATAGAAAAAAAATATTTTTTTAGTAAATAAGTGAATATTTCAACATCGTGGTTTTATCGTGACTATATAAAAAAAATATTTATACCACCAGGTTAAAAAAATATTTTTACCAGGTTTTTTTTGTTAAAAAATGTTATTATTTTTTAAATAAAAAAACAAACAAAGACGTCACGGTGTCACGGCGTCACGTCGCCTGTCAAAGTGAGATGTTATCTGGACACGCGGCCGCGGCGTGACAGATCGCGACGATACAAAGGATGCTGCGACGGGGACTTTTTGATATACCTACATAAGTTTTGTTTATTATTTTTTTCATGGTTTTTAATTCTTTCTTTCTGTTAGTATTAAATAATGACAATTGGGCCCATGGTGGGGGTAATATATTTTGATGTTTTTTTTTTCAGTTCATTCTGTATCCTACATGTACCAAGGTAGTCATAGTAAGTCTAGTGTTAAGACACTCCACTCTCAACTTTCCGTCGAAGACTAAAGGCATTACGTGTTGAGTAGCCGAACTCAACGCCACACTCTACTTTGTTCCCGAAGCGAGATCACTAGGGGTTTCTGAAGCGAAGAAAAGAAAAAGTTCAATATTTCATTTCCTCGAGTGGGAATCGAACCTACAACCTGTCGCGTTTACTATAATTTGGCCTCGAATAGATAAAAAAATTGTAGTGAACAGATTATCTATAAATAATTGTGATAATCCAATAATTCAACAGCTAAAGACAAACCACAATTAGCCACAAAGATCAAAAATACAATTTATTAACAATCAACTTCAACACACGACCGCACCTACAGACCAGCTCAAAACTACACCAATCAATCAAACAACACAAAACTCCTCATAAATTCCACTAAACCCCAAAATAAAAGGCGTTTAACAAATTACTCAGCCATCCCCAGCCGTGAGGTACGAGTACAACAGTCCCCTGACAAATATTCACAGAGGGTTTTCACTTGTCATATTACACGTATTCAAATGCTAAATAGAGAGACAGGCGGCGCGCACGAGTTACGTTTTTGACAAGCTCGCTGTGTATGGACCAGCACTCTGTCTTTTTTGTCCTCCTCTAAAATGAAATTGATCGACAAGCGAAAATCCTTTTATACGGATGAGGATATGAATATCTTTTGTCGTTTCGTAATTTTATATTTGTAGGAATAAAATATATTTGTGGTGATACTATTGGGAACGTTTTAGCTATTTTTGTATGTAGCTAGATTTGTCTGTTTCTAGGGAATGTTTCTTTTTTAACAGTCACTGTGTCTCGCATATAGCAGGATAGGCAGAGAGAGGCTAGTGTAAAACTTCAAGTGGGTATTGAACCTAAAACCGCTCATCCGCACTTATCTAGTCTAACACTAGGTTCCCTCTGCCCACCATATGTGTGAGGTACAGCGTGAACAACAAACGTTTACTTACAGTTTTATTCATCTTTACCACATTACACCCAAAATAATGAACATATCACAAACTCCAAGAAACAAAACGAAGCTTAAACGACAGCCCGTATCAACTTCATAACTATCTACCATCAAAACAATGGAAATATTTAAAAAGTGCTTAACATATACCATAATAATAACCATAAAAAGCATAAAACAAATCATCGCCACACATTACTGCAGGGGTCTCACCCCTTGCCACCATACCATACCAGGGTTTTATGGATATCTGAATTTTATTGGCGACATTTGCCACTGGAATATCACTTTAAGTGATCATAAAAAAGTGTGTTGGGAATAAGTAACTAGATGCCATTGGGATATGCATGACTGGTAACGATTGCTGGTCCAAATCCCTTTAAATGTATTTTTGTCAGGTTTTTGGGTATGGAATACGTGGTAAGCACAATTTTTGTGGGTTTGATTTCCAGTCGGAGGAATTAATTACTTCTATTTTCATGATCTGGTAATGACATAAAGCAATGCAGCGTTGAGTTCCGCCGCTTAATACACAATGTCTCGCGTTCGGATGTAAAGTGAAGAACTGTTATACATATCGTACAATGTTTGTCGACATGGCTCGGAAAACGGAATAATCTGCCTTACAAATCTTAGAAGATAATTTGAGTTATAAAAAATCATTTTACTAGGAATACTAATAGCACCTATTCCTTAAAACATATTTAATATTAAATTTACACTTCTCATTACAAAAACCTAACAAATTTTTCCTCAATCTTGGAAATCTCCAACAATATCGATGAAGACCAAAGAATAATTTCGATATATATAAATATCCAAAGCTCGAGCGCGTCAAATTCTAACTAACAAAGGAAAACACGCGTAAGCCCTCTCTGACGTAAAAACCGTGACGCCAGAGTTTGACGTCACGATTGTCTTTGATCGCAACATGTGAATTATTCAGAACCCCACACCCTCGCCGTCATATCTCACTACTATTTTGCATGATAAGAGACAGGAGAAGCTTAAATAATATCTATTGAAAAGCTTCAAAATTTTATTGTTTGAAAGTGATATCTATTTGAAAAATAACGGATTTTTGGCTGTTGTTTTGCGAGATTTAAGTTTTTGTTAAAATTCTTTAAAATTTTACTGCATATGTACTCCTCCTCCTTCCTCCTATGTGGATTTGATTTTCACTTGAGAAAATGAATAATTTATTTTTTCATTTCTTCGCATTGCCTGTTTGTTTATTGGTGAAACTAAACGTTTGTTTTGATACTCAGCACGCCGCTTTTGCCTCGACACCAGAGAAAACAAAATAGAAATATTAAATACCTATTTCATTTGCCCAAATGAGAATCGAACCCACGACCTGTCGCATTTACAGTCATACTTTGTGCCCCTGCGCTACAACTGACCTCAATCCTCCAAAGAATTTCATTATCGAATAGAAATAGTGAATTTCAGTTCCTAGCCAGGACTGATAGAACTAGCTGTATAGAATAGACAGGTCTCTGTTTCGTGTCTTTTATATCAATTTATCTATTAATAATTCGTTATGTATTTATAATGATTTATGTCTTTTAAATTTAACATGAGCTTATGCCTGGTTCGCTTCCTTCTCGAGTATATGAATTATTTTAGACTAAAAATATTATATTTTTTTCTATTTTACTTCATATTTAAGAATACACACTGAAACAGAATAAGCACTAACAATATTTTAAAACCATCCAGTATATAATATTACTTCAATTGAAACATCTCTAAATAGATAGATAAATAAATTAGTATTACGGCAAAGTTTACAAAGTTAACAAGAAAATTACAATATTTAAATACGAAATGACTTGGAAAAAAAACGTAACGCGCCCGCGGCGCTTATAATTTCGCTTTGCCAATCGTTTGAACTCCTTTGAGCATTTTTAAACAGATTAAAACAATCATTAGCTATTCTCACTGGGGATTTCTGTAAGAATACTGCAAGTGGTATCAAGTTTATCGTACGTATGTTAAAAATTAATAATATATGGCACACAATGCCTTCAGCATTCGACGCAAAATGGGAAACGGAGTGTCTTAACACTCAGTTGAAATAAATAGTCCTCTAAAAATCTATGAATATTAGTAGTATTATAGAAAAAAAAGTTTCACGCTTTTATTACATAGCTAAGTAACGAACTTAGTGTTAAAACTTACCTAATTCCCTCAGTATGTCACAACACCAAATAACTTCAGTACCAAAAATCTTTAAGCAAAAATCTATAAATATAGAATATAGTACTGTATATCTAAAATGAAATACACATATTTATCAAAACCCACGCATATACCACTTCTAAGAAGTACCAAGGTTCGTTTCCACAAGTTTGTAAGAGACAGGGGATTAAAGTAGAGCCCGAGGCCCGTGTTGACTCCAAGAAACCCGCTTCCTTAAGATTTTCTTACATTAATTATGTATGTGCCGCTCATTTTGACGATGTCGAGGTAATTAAATCTGTTATTTTGTGTGTATGGGGAATACATGAAAGTGCATAACTTTAGTAAGAAAGTAATAGAGAACTGGTGTTTTTTTTTCTATCTATCTATCTATGGATAAGAGATCCCATTTTTTATTTTTTTGTGGTGAGGATTTATTTTTTTTAAGTTGACCAAGGAAACGTAAATGTTTTAAAGAATATGTGAATGTTGAAGAAGAAGAGATACTGTCATGGCGCAGTGGCACAAGGGTGTGACTGTAATGAGACGGTTGTAGGTTCGATTCCCACAAGAGGAAGTGAAATACTTATTTACTTTCATATATAATTTCTTCGCTCTGGTGGCAAGGCAGAGCGCGGCGTTAAGTTCTGCCACTCAACACGCAATGCCTCCAGCATTCAGCAAAAAGTGGGTAACAGAATGTCTTAACACAAGGTTCTCCTATCTACTCTGCTATGTAAAGGATACAGAAATACAGAGAAGCTAATTTTTTTTAAACAATAACGTTAACGTAAAATCGCTTCTTAGTTCTCGAAAGAAAACGCATGCTCTTGATTTAGAAAAAAATATAGGTAGTCTGTGTTTATATTATAAAGAGCCAGAATACACGAAATTCTTTACGTTCCCAGAATACTACATGAACTAAATTTACCTGTGACTCACTGAAATTCAGGTTGTTAAAGGTCAGGTTGAGACCACTCGTGGCGTAGAGTGACTGTAAACTCGACAGGTTCGATTCCCACTCGAGGAAATCAAATATTTAATATATTAAGTTCTTCGCTAGGAGTAGGAGTAGTAACGGAGTATATTAACACTAGGTTCCCACTGCCTACCCTGTTCTATGCGAAATACAAATTGAAGCTAAGTTCATTCAATTTCAACCGAAGACTGACGTAGACTTAGTTTTAATTTTTTTGTACTACGTGCGTAATATACGCTGGATATTAGATCATTATAAATATTTATTTTATCATTTCCACAAAAAATGAAATCGAATGGGAATCGAACCCACAGCCTGTCGCATTCACAGTTTCGAATATTGAATATTTGATAATTTAATTACTAAATTATTATGATATAATTAATTATTGAAAAGCCCAATCTAAATATTATGGTAGGTACCAACCCTCAAGATACATGTTGGTATCTTAGTACCGCCCGCGGCAACCGCCGCCTTTGTACATTTTGTCAAGTTAATTAACAACGATTTGAGAATACGCTCAAGATTCTTTGTCAGCAAAGGATAGGAAAATGGCAGCGTCCCAATACAGTTAAAAAGGAAATAAGTTTAGAAAATGTAATGTAAAATAAAAAAAAAGGATTCAACATTTAATTGTCATCTTATCAATTTCATGTTAAAAAGAGATATTAAATTTAGGTTAACATAACCTAATGGTTACTTTAAAATTATATAATTAGTTAAGTTCATAACTGCCGTGATGGTCACAAGTTTAAACTTGTGATGGTAAAATATGGTATATATTGTTAGTCTTTCCAGGATTTCTACCAAATGTTGGTAAGTATAAAACAATATTGTTAGAAAACGGAAGCGGTTAACGTTTTTAAAATTAACACGACAAAAACTCATACCGTCTTTATGTATTTAATGTACTCGGATAGAGGTTCCACGTAATTACAATAAGTGACATGTATCACTCAATATCAACACTCGTTACTAGATACCTTCCAATCAGTTTGACACAATTCCACTGTTTTTACACGAATATGCTAACAATATAATAACTGTAGTACTTAATTATCGACATTAATAAATTTTATAAACACTATTAGATTCAAATTTAAAATATTGATAAGAAATAAAATAATAATTAGTAACTTAAATATATAGAGCAATCCTGTAAAGCAGCATCGACTACGAATACTTAGCGCCATCTAGTGACACATAACCTAAAACTGTTTTACTTAAAATATTCATATTTTTTGCGCGTAGTATTTTGTTTTCTATGTAAGTTAAGAGAAGGGTAGATAGGAAAAACCTAGTGGTAAGACACTCTGTCACCGTGTGGCATAACCTACCGCAAATATTTGTCTTCTAAGAAAATGCTTCTAAAAAATCATTAATTATACCTATAGTTAATTCATATATTTTTTCCCATAACGTTCCTTAAATGCAATCATAAAATCAAAACAGTATCAAATATCTGAACCAAGCAGTAAACACATAAAGGGAAAACGGATTAACCGCATAGTTTGTCAACCCTTAATTAATATAGCCCGAATTAAACGCCCCAAGCGATATCTGTCCAACATTTAGAAACGATGCATTATATATTATAAGTAGCGACCCGCTTGCGGCTTCGCCCGCTTGTATTATACAATTATTTATTTGCGAAATCACTTTTGTCTTTAAATAAAGATAATTAGGTAAGATGTTATTGAAAATAAAAAAATCAATATATTTTTGTAGCAATTTTGTCAAGGGAAATATTTTAAATTAATATAATAGGGAAGGCTTGCCAAAATATATTAGTGAAAAACTGCATTTACAGGATGTTTCTAAATAGTAAGGCACTCCATTTCCACTTTTCGTCGTTATATAAGACGTTGCGTGTACGTTTCAAGGAAATGAAAATCACTCGCTTGACTCCATATCATCGGGGTTACAGCTACAGTACACTGTCCACTTGCTCCGTGGCATACATTTGCGAGAGTCATATTTTATCTTGACAAATTTAAGTTAAATAATGTATAATTAGACATAGAGTTCTATACTAATAGAGATAGCATCTTATCTAAATTTAAATTAGAAATGTAGTTACTTGCCTTAAAATTACTTAGAGGTATGATAATAACATTTATCTACGAGGCCTTCTTTGGACTTTTGAGAGAGCCTTTTCGTTTAACTACTTCTAAAACAAATATCTATTTTAGTATTTTTTTTTAGATAATTACTTCTTATAAAAAAACTACCTCCGATTATTATGTATTTAAATTAAAAGTATATACCCACAATTATTATAGCCAACTCCTTCATATTAATAATTATTAATAATATAAATATTAATACTTAAAAAAATAAGACCTTTTTTTTGGCGTCACGCTGTATTCCGCACACAGCAGGGTAGGCAGAAGGAACCTAGTGTTAAAACACTCCGTTCCCCACTTTCTGCCGAATTCTGGAGGCATTGCGTGTTGAGTGACAGAACTCAACGCCGCGCTTTGCCTCTACTTGTCTTTTTAATGAAAATCATGTAATCAAAGTTTTTTTTATTATTCTATAGATAATTATAACCCATCAACGCAATGTAACCGCAAGGTTATATTAAACAAATGTTATTTTACAAGACAAAAACAAAAGTGACCATTGGCCAACTATTTAAATCCTTCAAAGCGTTTTGTCAATCTCAGAACCTGTTATTAATGAAAATGGTCAAAACCTTGAGGGAATGGACTATTTAGAGTTCCTTAGGTATATAATGGCGAAATGAGTGTCTTAACACTTATGTTGCTGCTGCTTTTTTTAATTATAGATGACTAGTGAAAAATACTTTTAGAAAAGTAAATATTACGTATAAACTGAATTATGTTATTTTTTTTTGCATTAATTAGTTATTGGGGCGTGTTATATATTGGTTTTATTTTTTTATTTTATGAATTCATCAGAAGTCAGATAAATTGTGCCAATTTGAAGGTTTTTATTGTGTGTATGTATGTATTTCTATATAATAATGATAAAAATTTAAATTGATCGACATTCACATTTTTTAAATTGTTGTAGATCATCCATCTGATAATTAACTAATTGAACGCAAGGTCTATTAATAATTAGCATACATTTTATTATAATGAGCTATTAAAATGAAAAACATGTTCATCTGAGGAAAGTTGAAAGGGAACCCAGTGTTAAGACATTCCGTTCCCCATTTTTCACGCAATTCTGGAAACAGCATGTTGAGTGACGGAAATCAACACTACACCAGAGCGAAGAAAATGGAAATATTAGATTATTTATTTTCTCGAGTGGGCATCGAACTCACAACCTGTAGTGTTTACACAAGTCACACTTTGTATTGACTTTTAATAAATTGCTATATGCTTTTTATTGAAGTATACGGATCCAATACTAATAATATAATATTTTTTACTATAATTTGACCTTAGATTATGAATAAGCTCGCGCTACCCTATAATCAAATTAAGTTCTCACGGTAATGGCTGAATTACGATTGTTATTATTCATTTTAATATGCATACCTACCTATAAAAGCTTGCCTTGTTAATTTATAAGTATTTTTTCATTATTTTTAAATAAGTTGAAGTGAAAAGTTTAAATATATATAACTTGTAAGGAAGTTTTCATAAAAAAATATTAAGCTTTTTTTCACGATTCACGCCTTATCTAAAATATCTAAAATAATAAGCAGAGAAAATTAAATTTTAAGACACTCCGTTTTGTTGTGTTACCATATCCCATGAGCACCGTCGAGTTTTGTTTCACCAGAGAAGGAAAACAAAAAAAGCTCTTTCTAGTGGGGATCGAACCCGCAATCATTCCTTGCACGTCTCTCGGCGCCACGAAGACTTCAATAATGTTAATTCATAAGTTAAAAAAATATTACTATTAATTGTTCAGAGCTGGTCGTTTCTTATGTATTTAACTACAAAAAGTTTGACGTCAATAACAGAATCCTCTTGTAAGAATTAATTATTATAAGCTGTAATTTGGAAAAGTAATATAATGACTTGTTTCGTGAATATTTACATATATAATTATGACAACGCTGTTATTATATTAATTAATTGTCGGAATTTCAGCTAAAGACTATTTTGTGTGTGTGTTTTTTTTATATGAAACAAATGTGTTAAGTTTCTTAAATTTAAATCTTTTAATTAGGGTTAGGTTATTTATAAATCTCTATATTAAATTAAATATATTTTTTTAGTTTACTTATAAATTATACAAAAATAAGATTTTTAATTAACAAAAAAGTTAAGGGATTATAAAAGCGTTAATATTAACTGCTTGCTCCTAAAAACCATAACCCCACAAAAACAAAACCAATAGCAATTTACGTAGCCCTCCAGGCACTCACCGTCGTTGTAGAAATAAAAACAAATATACTTTTTCCTCAATGAGTTTATTGCGCGAGAACAATAAATGAAGCTGCGTTACGAGTATAACGTTTACTTTCAACATCGATTACGAAGACTCCACGACACCATATCGTACTCCGCCGTCGATTAATATTTATAATATTGGAGTCTATTGCACTCACAAACGCTTCACATACGCCAATATAATAACCAAGCGACATCACCCCTATTAACTTACAGTTCATGGGTTCGATTATTACGATATATTTGTCTAAATATCACAAGAAAATACAAAACGAAATATGATAGAATTAACACAATTAAAATTATTAACAATTAAATATACAGAGTCTGTGCGCCGCGGGCTTTGGGACGTGAACTGAGGTATCACCATGTCGCGCGAGGGTTGTACGGGGTGCGTCATGACACCGGCACGTGGTGCTGGTAGAGCTGGTCCTGCCGCTCGCACAGCGATGTCATCTTCTTGTAGGATTCGGAGGTTTCGCGAAAAAGCAACTTGGCGTCGTCCCGGGGGCGCGCGTGCGCTGCGTCTAGCCTCCCAGGCGATATCACAGGGGGAGACGAAGCCGACAAGGGAGATAAGGACTCCCGGGCGGGCTGAGCTCCTGGCGGCGCGTACAATCCGCCTGGCTGTGGTGCACCACTCATCAGAAACGGGCTAGGAAAAAAGCCCCTATCACCAAGCTGTGGAAACATACCGGCTTGTAAGGCGGTCAAATTTCTACTGTAAAACTTCATTGTTTCAGTCAAATAAGTAGGGATCTGTGAAGCCTCGTCGCCTCCATATCTCAAGCTTTCGAGTGTCGATGCGAGTCCTTTAATATCGGCGTATAATTTGTTGAGTAATTCTGCATTAACTTCGAATGATGGTCTTTGTTCTTGGTTTTCCGGTGAACCAGTGGACAGCAGGCGTCGGTGAAGGTCTACATTTGAGCTGTGCCTGTCTCGACTTCTTCGCGAGGGAAAGGCCGCATCGCAGCCGCTAACGTCACAGGGATGAAGCAATTTTAAGTGATCGTTTCTGTAATGCATTCGCAATGTGAAATGGTTTTGAAATATTTTTCCGCATGCTGTACATCGGTCTGGGTTTTCATCATCGATGGGAATTTCTATATCGTTAATATCAGGCCGTTCGTCTGTCCTGTCACTGCTGGCTGAAGGAGATCTAACCCGAGCCAGTCTCTCTTCTAAGGTATGTAAATCACTTCCGCTGTCACTGGGTGTATAGAGATCCGAACGTAACCTTAATCCTTCCCGAACAACGCTGGGCGCACTTGATTCGTCATCAGACTCACTCTCTGCCTTTACTCTCGTTGTCGATTCCGAGTCCACAGTCGCTTCCTCATTGGACTGAAATGGCTCCCACTTTTCTGGCTTTTGTTTTTTCAGAGACAAAGGTTCCTCGTCCGTTCGACTAGAACTGGGCGTTGACATATTTCTAAATAAATCACTATTATACTCTTCATCTGATACACTATATTCATTATTTTGTGAGCAACGCGTGGGGTTTCCACTTTTCCTTTTACGTTTGTTTGGAATTAAAGGAGATTTATCATCTGTGGTGGTCAAGTCAGTACTTACACTAGGATTTGATTGCTTAGGTTTAATATCATCTTCTTTCTTTTTATTTACACTTAGGTCTTCGGGTTCATCGACGTAACTTAACCGGTTTTGCTCTTCGGGTTTAATTTGTGAATTAATTTCTTCTTTATTATCATTATCCGAACCATCGTCATAGTTTTCACTGTAATTAATTGATTCCTCTTCATGTAGTACAGGTTTTACAAGATCTAATGCGTGACGATTTTGATTTTCTGGAGATGGTATTTTTCTATACATTTTTTCGATTTCACTGAAGTTTCGGAGATCATCGAGAGGTACACGAGGAGGTAGATGATTAGGGTGTGGTGCAGTCATAGTTGGCGGAAGACGAGCTGCTAGTTCAGGCGGAAGAAGCGCAGGCGGCGGCAATGGCAGCCGAGCCAGCGCTGGGAGCAGAGGGAACGGCTGCGCAGATCGTCCGTCGTGGGCAGAAATCTTACGTCTAACGTGTGGTGAGTGCAGCTTGGGATTCGGATTAGCGCTGTGCCGGTTCCGAGAACGCCGCGAACTAAACATCATAGTACACCCTTCCACTGTACACTTGTGCATCTCTCTTAAGTGCACCGCGGAAAAATGTATTTTTAATGCGCCTTTATCGCAAAAAGTCTTAAGGCAAACATTGCACTGCACTCTTTTCTTTCCAGTAGCGGGGTTGACGAATTGAACCCCCAACCCGAGAGGCCACGGCGCGGGCGGTGGATCGCGACGCTCCGGAACGTACTCGGGGGTTCGTCGCTCTTCACATTTATCCTCATCCCGACCGCTGAAACTGGCGCCTAATTTTCTAAAATCGAACTGTGGCGCCGGCTGGCTCACTCGCGGCATCATGAAGTAGTCCAGGCCGGCGGGCAGGCCGGGGACCGCACCGAAGTCTTTGCCCTCCATCACGTTACTGTCATAATATAGCGCGTAGTACGAAGCGGGTGGCGCGCGACGCGGCCGCTTTGCGACTGAGGACGTGCGACACAGGTGACCGCGCGGGCGGCGCGCGACAAAGGCCGGCGCACGGCGGGGGGCGGCCCAGCGGGGGGCCCGGGCGGGCGGGGGCCGGGGCCGCGCGGGCGCCCGGGGGAGGGGGGCGCCGGGGGGACAGGTGGGAGGAGCGAGCGCTGGGCGGAGCAGATCGATGCACGGTGGGGACAAGCGACACTCGCTCTCGAGCACCGTAAACACGACAGGAGTGTGTCGTTACGTAACTGTACCGCGCACGCCGCGCTGGGTTGCGTATCTCGCGTGCATCGCACGGAACACCTCGTTACGTCCAGATACGCTTCAAGTAAATCGATCCAATCCATGAAATTGAGCGGTTAAATCTTAGCCACAATATCCACATTTATAAATAACTGTTTCAATCAATCCTATGTTTTGATTACAATTCAGACCACTTGTAGAATGTTTTATGAACGTGAGCGTAAAATTTTGCTCTACCTATACCTAAGTAATTGGAATTTAGACATGAATTAATATACTTATACAAAAATGCTATTTTCATACTTCCTAATATGTACGAACTGACTTTGAAATATTTCAATGCTAATTTAGTTTAATATTTTAATATAACTTTTATTCCACAATGAATAATGAATGCACCAAAATATACAATTAAAAAAAATATTAGATTTAAAATTTAGAAATGCACTCTAGAAAATTATACGAAAAGTAGAAACCAGAAGTGTCTTAAAGTGAACGGAGTGTCTTAGCATTAGGTTCCCGGGTTCCCTCTATTACCCTACTAAGTGCGGGATGCTGCGTGAAGCTAAAAAATATCTTAATAAACATGTAACTATGGATATTTTATTACAATTTCGACATCATGTACATCTGTATATTTACAAAACACCGCTAATTACAATTTTTTGGCATAAAAAAAACCATAAAAAGACCATATATCTACCTACTCAATGCAAGAAACTTGTATTTTAAATATTCATTAGGACACATTACACAAATCAGCTTGCTCTATCCGTGTAAATTTACCTACCTACGTTGGTATTAATTACAAGAACAACTTAAAAGTAACAAAGGTAACGAAAATGTTTCGAAAATTCGGTGGAAAGATGGAGAAGGAGTGTCTTAACACAAGGTTCCCTGATCCTACCTAGCCATGAGGGGTACACCTGAAACTAAAAAAAGAAATGAATCAATTAATTGGATAAAATTCCATCATCATTTTAATTTATTTATACAAACGAATAATATTTTAATATACAAAATAAGAAAAATCAAAAACAAGCACTTTGCTTCATATTATAATTATCGTATGAATGATATGTAATGAAGAGTCGATACAAGTAGCGCCATCTATGTTTATAAACAATAACTATTCATATTCAAAAGTTTTATTTGACAAAATGAATGTTTGCAACAGAAAGAAATCTTTCTTCTGTAATTAAAAAATCCTATTCAATTTTTAAAAAATATTTTTAATAATATGCACTTTTACAATAATCGATACTCTATGTACTTAAATAGATTTTTTTCTAACATTCATATTCCTCAAACTATTAGGTATACAATAAATATATATTAATATGACTATCTATAATAATTTATTTACTTTTCATAGGTAATGTAAATTTAAATCACTTCAAACATAAGTACTTTACGACAAAATGGTGAGCTTTTAAAATCCCATTAACCCAACCACCACAGACGCACCGGCGGCGCAACTTCGATTATTTTAGCCCACCACCTCCATTTACTTACGTTTACTCAATATAATTTACTTTGTTCTGGTTAACCGGATGTTCCTCTTACATTTTAAATTTAAAAATAAGTTAATTTTTATAACGGAAGTTATGCTATATAATCAAGTAGTGTTAAGGAATTTAGTTGTGAATTTTATGTGCTTTTTTTTTCGCTTCGCTTTTAGTATGAAATTTGAATAAGTACCTACGACAATATATATATACTTTATATTATAAACTTGAGTATACAAGTCTGTCTATTAAATTTCAATAAATACACTTCATATATGCTATTTCTTCGCTCTGATATCGAGACAAAGGCAGCGTAGAGTTCCACTAATCAACACGCATACCTACAGAATACGGCGGAAAATAGGGAACACAGATTTCTTAATGGGAATGAAGTGGGAACATTAGGTTCCCAGGTTCTCTCTGCCTATCCTACTATATATAATATAATATAATAAAAAGCATTGGGCAACTTGATTTTATTAATTTTAAGCAACCCTATCGTACCGATGTTGAGCGCCCAGGTACCGGACACAAATACCAGCTTATGAAAGGTTTATATTTAAAATATTCTAGTTTCCAATTTCACTACTTATTACAAAATATCATTATTTATTATTTATAGCATCACCCCTCTACACCAATATCAACCTTCATATCGTATGAAGCAGGATAGGCAGAGAAAATCTAGTCTTTGGACACACCATTCTACGGTTTCTGACCGATTGCTTTTCTATATATCTATTGATCCATATTAAGATATTTCTCACTAAATTAGATATTAGATAAAAAGAAAAAAAATCAAAGACGATTTACCCTCCAACATTATATTTACCATTATATATATAAACTAGAAAAAACGATCAAGCGATCCTCCGTCCTATAAACTAGGCGATACACTGTTTAATATCGTATAGCACCTTATAAATGTTCTTGATTATTTTCGAACTCTGGAAACAGTTACAATTACTGGACTATCGTTGCCTCGCGCGGTGTAAACATCTCTCTTTTATTGTAAGGTGCTTAATGGAAGCTGATGGCGTTTTTGGAAAAGTAGAGATTCTCTCTGCTCTACATTTTTTTAATAAGAATATTTTGGGACTTTTTTGTGAATGATACCTCTGAACATAATGACTGTAGGTAGGTAGCTAACCCAATATAGAGCCACGCATAATTTTCAATGAATGCCTTTACGTTAATTACTTCATATTGCAATAATTAATTGTGAAATAACCTCACACAAGGGATATTTTTATTTTAAAAATGTTGTAATTATAGATATTTGAATGTATTAATAACCATAATCAATAAATAGGGAGCACATTAATATTGGCAAAGAAGTAAATGATAGTATAATTTACGTTAAATTACAAAACATATGAACGTTGAATGCTTTGTGTTTACCGCATTGTGTGAAAGACACCGCCTAATCAATACCTAAAGAACTAAAACTTACAGAACAAATGAAATAATTTCATTTTCTTAAAATAAACTAGTAGTTTTAAATTATAATATAAAGCTTTTTTCATATTATAGTATTTTGTTTGTTTTAAGTATATATATCATAATAATTAAGAGTAAAACGCTTTCAGCTCATCCCTTATACGCTGCCAGAGTCACCCATATAAAACTCTCCGTATCGCTCGAACCATAAACACACGCTCTTTTTGTCCTAAGTGATCCGGCTCTGGTCATCGTTGATTTTTATATCAGATTGAGATCTCTTTACACTTGTTTTTTATTATAATTAAATATATTTTAGCTATTATTTTGTATACATTAAATTATCTTAGTTTGTAGAGGGTTGGTAGAGGGACCTAGCGTTGAGTCACTCCGTTCTCTACTTTCCAACCTAATTTTAGAAATTCGAAAAGCTTCACACTATATCCCGGACATAGCAGGGTAGGCAGAGGGAATTTGAAAACCTAGTGAACGGTAATGTCTTAATAATTCCCATAAAAACGGTAGTGTATTAATGAAAAACCACTCGCTTACTATTAAGACACTATCATTCTTCATTTTCCGCAGAAGATTTTACCACCTACACAATTGCAACTTTCCGCCAAATTTTCAAGATATTACAAGTTCAATAGCGGAACTCAACGCCGCGCTCTGTCTCCCAGAGCCTAAACGGAAATCAAAAAGAATATATCACTTCACCTTCCTACCACCATCAAACCTGCACGCTCCCTAAGACAACGTCCGAAATATTTATTTTGAAGAGCTTGCCGCATATTTGTTTAGATTAAAAATATTTCTGGCCCCACTTGCGCACAACCGACACCGCGAATAGAATATATGTAGATGAAACTTACTAACGTAGAGATGCCTATAAGAGAATTACTTCGCAATGAATATTAAATAATTAGTTTCTTATAGTCCTGTTTGAAAATGTTCATAATAAATTTATTAAATACTCATCTAGGTACACGCTGTATACCACTTACAGCAAGTTTGTGTCTGTAAGCACGACGGGTTGTTGGTTTAATCCGTGCCTACTTACTTGAAGAAATGAAACATTTAATTTAATTTATATTTTAATTTCTTCACTCTGGTGTCAAGTCAAGGCGCGACGTTGAGCTTCGCCACTCAACACACAGTGCCCCAAAATTCGTCGGAAATTGGGAACGGAGTGTCTTACCACTTTTTTGCTTGAATATGTTTAACATTACAATCAAAATTTAGATTGCTTGTACTTCTTTTTTTCGGTTCTTTCTTTCGTTCGGGTCACCTGATGATGATCACCGCCGCCCACGACCCCGTGCAGCACCAGATGAGCTACAGGTACTACAGTTAGCTACTTCTATAATTTAATTGAAGACACACTTTCAATAATAATTTAAAACATACGTAACGGAATTAGAAACAAAGCAAAACGTTGTATCCTTCACACAAATTATATTTCACGTCCTTGCTTACAAAGTACAAGTCACGCACTTCCAAATCACTGAATTGTAACAAACAATTATAAATTAAATAGTGAATCATTATTTAGATTTTATACTATTTTATACTACTAAAATATGTTTTTCTAGTCTCAACCTTCACGCTGTATCCCTCACTTAGGAGGGTAGGCAAAGGGAACCTGAGGATCTAATGTTAAGACACTTTCGATGTCTAATTATCGCCGAATTCTCGACCCATTGTATATATAGTAGCGGAATTCAACGCCGCACTTTACCTCTTACACTAGAGTGAAAACATAAAAATATGAATTATTTCATTTCTTTAACACAACCTGTCGCGCTTACAGTCACACGCTTTTTCCCCTAACCCAATAATGACCTTACTTATAAAAATATTTTGATATCTACATATAATGGAACTGCCTTAAAGGAGTGTATTGACACTAGGCTCTCTTTAAAAATTGTATACACTTCTTATTAATTAAGATTAATTCTTAGAATCATATACGACCAATTTTATATATGTGTATACCCAACTACAGCTATATTTTGATCATTTTAATTGTAAATATTAAGAAAATTCCAAAAAAAAAATCCGCTTCACTTAATAAGAGTACAAAATTATAAAATATCAAACAATTAATACAAATTAACCTAATTAAGGTTAAGACAAAAAAAAATTACCTCCAATAAATAATAAGTAGGTCATTGTAAAAAAAAACTACATATATTAGATTAACTAACCGACAAAAATATTAAATATGTACATTTAGCATATACTGTGTTAATATAGCACGCGATATATAACAACTGTGCCAATGGAAATCACATCCTCACAGTTCCAACCTTCAAGCATAATGACAGGACATACATACTTAATTTAAATTAAAAATATATTAAAAGAAACCTTTTAAATAATGATTTTAGTATAAGATTTATTAATAATGTGAATTTGAAATAGCAACTTTATCATGACCATATAAGGTGTTGTTTTATTTAATGATTTTGATCGTATAAGTGAATTTTATTTAAAAATTTGAGCGGCGCAAGAGTCGAGTGTAACGCCTCTACGGATGCTTGAGTAAAAGCAATGATACATGGCGATTTTCGTCGCTGCTAAGTAACGTTCCACTTAAGAATAATTTGTATCATTATAAAAGAATTTAAATAAATAAAACTTATAAATTCTTAGTAAGGGAATAACTAAAACAATCCATGCATACCTATTTACATAGATAACTCTATAAAAGTTCAAGCCATAACAGTATAGTTTTTATAAGTATAATTATAAGAATAATTAGAATATTGAATTTTTTCTCATATATTGATGATTCGATACATATGAATTGTCTTTGTTTGTTTGTTCTACACTAAGCTGGGTCCACCCAGGACTATGTTAGATGTAAATCTCCATGTCTCTATTATTAAACTTGGTATAATAATTGAAACAATAAAGGAACTTTAAAATACAACTAAGTCTTGTATGATTCTATAGATTTCTTTAAATCATATTGACATGAAAAAAATACCAAAAGTTGAAATATTGAAATGTTCTCCTTTACAATAGCTGATTTTCACATTTTAAATGATTAATCAATCAAATCAATCAAAATACAAATATTTTGCTTGTCCCCAATATTACAGCAATCAGTATGGCTCTTGCTACATTATCATCATCATCATCATCATCATCATCAGCCTGTCGTCGTCCACTACCGGACATAGGCTTCACCAATGGCACGCCATGAACTCGATCTTCGGCTCTTCGCATTCAGGCGTCGCCAGCCACTTTGCGATTATCGTCCCCCCATCCATTCGTCTCGTAGCTGGAGGACGTCCTACATTAGGTTTTTGCTACAACTCTCCATAATATATAAATAATATTCCAATACAAAGAAACACAAGCGAAACAAACCACAATCGAGGACGTACCCAAGCAAGTACGCGTGTGCAAACGGGAAGTGATTCAGGTGCGGCCCGCTTGCTCGCTCAAGCAGCAAGCCTTGCGCAACGCCGGCCACGCGATCTGCGTTACTTCCACTTGTGATTGTTGTATGCTGGTGAAGTAGATTAGGTATTTGGGTTTTTCTTTGTGTATTTTAGTATTATAAATGAATATACTTTTATTAAACTAGTGAATCTATTTTACATTTTTAAATATAAATTATTATAAAAAAAATACATTCAAAAATATAAAAACCACTCTTCCGAGGGCGGGACTAGGGTCCAAGCCATCGGTGGCTAGGGCTCCAGAGAGAGGAACCTCCGCACAATACGCGCCGTCTCAAGTAACACTGCCTTCTGTATCCGGTTCTTGATCCAACAGCTAAGCGATAGCCTCTTAAGGTGTTGGTCGAGGCTTTTCGCTATTAAACCGTTAACCGAAACCACTATTTGCACAATAATAATCGCATTGACATCCCACATGGCGGTAATCTCATGGGCTAGGTCCTAATATTTAGATAGTTTTTCTTTATTTATTTATTTCTTTATTATTATTATTATGTTTGTCAGTTCTATTTTTCTTTTTGTTATATTTTTGACCCTTCACTTACATTTATTAGGCTAGGAGGTTGCCTCGAACTCTATCTTTTTAGAATAGCTTGAATATCGTCAATAAACTCACTATGTCTTGAAATTGAAAGAACAGACTAACTACTAACTAACTTTACTTACTAACTAGACTGTTAAGTCTAGGTAACCTAGTACAATACTAGGTTCCCACTGCTTATCTTGCTATATGCTTTGCCTACCCCGTTGTGTGCTGGATACAGCGCGAAGTTAGTTCATTTTTTAAATAATTTTCATATTTATAAAAAAAATATCATCATTTTTTTTTAATAAAAATAAAAATTATATGAACATGTAATTTAACTTATACAAATATAAGTTTTCACTGTGTAGAAGCAACGGTTGTAGGTTCGATTCCCATACAATTTCATTTCGTCGGTATGATATTAAAGCAAATCGCGGCGTTAAGTTCCACTAATGTAGGTACTCGAAATATCTCTGTCTTCGAAAATAAACAGAAATTACAGAACAGAGTATCTTAACCTAAGGTTCCCTGCCTATCCTCTACTACAAAACTATTTGAAACATTATTTACAATTTAAACTCAATGTCCCATACCAGCAAAACAACAGAAAACACTCAAAGCTTTTTCACTAAAAGCACAATTAGGGGTACACGAGTCACTCGCATCATTAATAAAGCGGGTAGACACTAAATTTAATTTGTTACAAGTGTTTCTAGTGACACTCGTTAAGTCACTAAGCGGGCGCGCGGTGGCGTGGAAGCGACGTTTGTAGAGTCATGCTGTTATAATTTATAAACATCACGGAAAGTCAGTGGTTTCGATTCCTGGTGATGTCATTTGATTAATAAGTTTCTTTGCTATTATTGATTGTGTGGGTGTAATTTGTACAAATATAACATTTTAGAAGTTTATTACATAATTTGAGTGGCGAGAGAGAGGCAGAGGAAAACCTCAGATGATCTTCGATAACATAGTTTCGATGGTACTGGTGGAAGGTCACGTAAAAGCATGAGGGGCTTTTCATGTTTTTAGAAAAAGGTCAGGTAATAAGAAGTTATAGCATTTAACGAGGCGCCACAGGCATGCATAGATGCATGCGTTAAGCATCCATTCTCTTCATTCTCTTTGACATAAAGCTTGTATTATTGTTAATAATATATTGTTCTGTAGGTACGATTTTTTTTCTTAATACCTACATAATATTATGTAAATGCTTAAGCTTATACATTTAAGCCAACAGCGCCAATAGCAAAAATACATAGAACTTTGGGTTTGTGAATCAAACAATTTTTTGGCAGATGAAAATGATTTCACTCTAAACCGCTTTGATTCATTACAAGAAGACTTGTCTGATGATGTAGAGGCTTCTGCTACTGCTGCTAGTTCTCATTCCTCGCAAATGATGTTCTTTTAACTCATTTGCAGCCTAAGTCTTTTATAACTCAACAAAAGGGTGTCGAGTATTTGAAACTTTAGTCATAGGTACATATTTTACAGGATAAATTAGTAAACTGTTATCGTTTCCTCTTTTCAGATGACTTGTTAGTAAAAGCTAGCACTGAACGTTCATATGTATACAGCTCAAACAATTTTTTTTTTCCCAAAAGAACTTACCTACAATAAATATCTTGACTTAGTGACATTTACGTATAGGATTTGTCATTTAAAAATTGAAGGTAGACATGGATATTTGTGCAAGATTCCAAATATCTTTGTAGAACTAGAAGGGCAGTAGCCAGGTCGTTATAAATGTTTTAATGACGACCATTATGCAAACACATTAAGGGCATCCCCTCGTCTGTTACGGAAATATGATTGGTACAAGTCGTGATTTATCAACTATTTAATTATTAATTTTAATTAATAAATAATTAATATTAAACCATTAGCTTAAATAGGTTACATGTATTTAGCAGCACCGACTACAGCAGCAACTAAGAGCAGTAGAGCAACGATTTACAAATTATTTATTTGTTGACTTAAAAATAAACAATACAATATATTATAGTATATTTATTATAATTTATGAAATCCAAAATAAAAATTTATGTAACCTTTTTAAGCTGTATTGCAATTTTTTTTTCATTTAGCTTCAGGCTGTATCTTGTACATAGCAAGGTAAGCAGAAGGAATCTCCGAACCTAGTGTTAAGACACTCCATTCCTATTAACTTGTGTGTTGAGTGCAATTGTAATATATTTTTCCGCTTCATCTTATAAATTTCGTCTTATAGTTCCAGTATTTTTGTAGCTAGTCTCCCCTAATGCAGATACCTTCGATTATGATAGAATGTTTTGCGAACGCGTCGATGGCACGCTGCCACGGGTAATGGCTCTTGAAACGGTTTCATTTCACAACATTAATTGATTTATCAGGAAATTGAATTTAAAAATATCTATGATGATTAAATATCTGTTCGGTTAAAACGAGGACTTACGTTGGATGCAATATTGATTAGATACTTTAGTTCTCTAAGCACTGAAATATTTTTCAACATTTCATTTATTCATTTACTCGGGTGGGAATCGAATCCACAGCCTGTAGCGCATACAGTACATGTTTGCCCCTTCGCCACGTCTGAACTCTGATAAAATTCTGTAATATTTTTTTATGAAAAGATAGATAGATAGATAGATAGATAAAATTCTTTATTGCATACACAAACTATAAGTACAATTAAAAAAGAAAAAAGAAAATCGATAGCTTCAGTAATATAACTACCTACCTACTACTACCTACTACTAGGGCGACCTTATCACTATTAGGTCTCTTACAGGTAACCTTGGGAGTAAACATTTACAAAAAAAAAAGAAAGAAAATAGTAATATAAGAACTGTGTGGTGCGTAAAAAGTTTGTTAATAATTACAATAATAGCGAATCAGAAAATAAACATACAACATTATAAATGTGATATAATTTACATATAATACAAATAAATATAATATATAATTATATATATATATATATATATATATATGTACATACATAATATACAGAAAAATAAATATATATACCAATATATTTACATATATAGATACTTAGAAAAAACAAAAAATGTACTAACTGTTATTTTATTTTGCCAAATAGTAATGCTTCAAGGATTTCTTAAATACATGAAGCGATTTAAAATGTCGGATACAGGATGGTAAGTCATTCCACAAAATGACGCTTTTAAAAGTGAAAGAATCATTATAACTTACTGTATTGCACATTGGTACCTTTAACTTGTTGACGCTTTTGGAGCGGAGGTTGAGATGAGTCGAAGTATCGGATCCAAGGAATGTGAAGCGCTCCTTAAGGTAGTGAGGAGTGTTAGGATGGAAAAGTATAGAATAAAGAGTGCAAAGAACATGGAAATATCGACGATGCCGAACTGTTAACCATTGAAGCTTATTGCGATATGAGGATATATGATCAAATTTTGTTCAAATTAAAAATATATCTGATACACAGATTTTGTAAGCGCTCTAGCTTATCTAGGTGTAATTGTGTTAAGTCAAGGCAACAGGAATCGGTATAGTCGATAATGGGAAGAAGGAGGGCAGTGGCTAATGAAAGATCTTTTTAATTAAGTATATAAACCTTAATTCTTTGAAGTTTTAATAATTTAATACCAACTCTGAAAGAAACAAGCAATTAAATCGCCATCTATTATAATTTGAATAGAATTGAAACAAACAAAAAAACTTTATATCAGGTGTCGTGTCTTAACACTTCCCAGGTTCCCTCCAGGTTCCCTCTGCCTGACGCTAAAAAACTTTTCTCAAATCTTCGCGTATCACGCAGATATGTCCTCATAACGGCGCCTTTTGTAAGTTTTTTAGGTAATAATTATAAAAAATATTTAAAAAAAAAAACAAAAAATAAATCTATGTGATTATATTTTGAAGGTTTCAAGTCAAATTAAAAGCTACATTCCATTCATAGAATCATAACATAATTAATAGCGACAACTGCCGTGACAAACGAAAATCCACACCCAACATTTTTACCAATTTCCCTTTGAAAATTGAAACCTGTAATATCCTATACAATGCCATTGTCCGTTGACACGCTTGTAAAAACGCCGGATATGTCGTGTTTTCTAACAAAACGACTCAACAAGTTGTTACTTGCACCCCTATTGTCATCTTTTTACGGAAAATCAAAAGTAAGGCCGAGCCATTTTTAACTTTAAGTCACCTGTATAAAAGAATTTTGTATTTATCATACTGAAACAGACTAGAAATATAACTAGGCCATAATAAAAAAAATCATAGTCTTACTGTAAATATAGTAGTTTAACAAATACTCTGTGGCAAAGTTAACCCTCGATGCGCTACAATGTTATTTGAGGGGTGTTATTTTACGTTGAAAAAAATAATAATAACACGGACTTATCGCCTTTTTACCGTTCATTCTTACATAAATAACGATAAAGGGAAATTAAATCAAAGTCTTATTAGAATATTAAAAGTTTGGAAGGCGTTTTTTTAATGTCTCTCGCGGCTAGGGACGTATATTTCACTCAATTTGGTAAATGGAACGACGTGGTGTGTTAGCCCATAAAAGCTATTAGGGGGTTATATTCTTTCTTATACTTTTAGTAGATTTTTTAATTAGTGCCGATGGTTTTACTCGTGATTTATGTTTTTTTTAACTTTTTAATACAAAAAATTGTTTACTTTTTGCCCCAATAATATTTTGGGATAGGTGCATCATATTCTACGTAGACTGATAACGTCTAAGGTGATAATAAAATGAAAATAACTGTCAGCATCAATCTTTACAAGGTAAGATTTTTTATCAAGGAAGAAGGAAAAATTGTGAAAGAAAACTACCAATACCTAATATACTATAATTGACAATCACATTAATAAACAAAAACATAAATTCTTATAAAATACAGTAATTTATATGTAACATAATATATGTATACAGCGAGTGGTCGAATAAGGTTCCCTTGAGGAGGCGATCGGTACCGGCCATGCGTCTTGTCTTACCGGACGCAACCTGTCTTGTTGGATGGAAAAACAACTATTTTGATACTTTGAATTTAAAAAAAATATATAAAATTTAATAATTCAAAATATACATTTATAAAAAAACTGCTTTAATTTCAATTGCCATGTTATTTTACAAAATCTTTATTTCTATACTATAAAAAGTAAAAGTTAATGAATGTAACAATTTGCAATAGTTGTAAATTCAGATATAAAATCATTTTCCGGCACCTCTCATTTTTTTTTTGACAGCCTGTTTGCTGCTTTTGCTTCCTACATATAAGCACTCAATGTTTGCAGAAGTTAAAATTCTTTCTTCTCTTCTTTTTTAATTCTTTCATGTGTTCTTTGTACAACATGATATTGGAATTGTGCCATAATAAAAGAAAATAACAGTAAATTAACCTGAATACCTAAAATAATATTATACCAAAAAAAACTATCAAAACTCAAAACGATTCACACCCTGTATAAATAGTAGCCAACCATTAGGGAAATCTGCACAGCTAGTGCTGTTTAATTTATTCGTCCGAGTATTCTTAAACTATCGGTTTTGTGGTCGATCCGGTCTTATATAGGTATGCCGTCGAATCCGCCGAATTAGACGCCTCCAGAGACGCTAACTAAAATATATGCAGATCACGGGTTCGTGGTAACGGGAGGTATAAATCTTACATAATTTAGGTGAAAAATATATAGGTTTAATACTAATTTATTTAAGCTTATTTTAGAATGTGATGTATTGATCGGCATTTTTGTTTGCAGAATACTATTTTATGTAATGGAAATAGGAGGGGTTTGTATATTTTATTATGTTTTTATAATTTACATATTTTTCCAAAGAGAATCAACTGAGCTACGAAATACTTTGCATATATAGATAAAGAGGTATAGATAAATTGTTTTTCAGCTTCACGCTGTATCTCGCATGTAGCATTCAGAGGGAGTCTAGAGTAAAGATACTCCGCATTTCATTGAGTAGGAATCAAACCCACAGCCTGTCGCTTGAATCGTTGACCCACCACTGGCATGGTATTGGTAGGTATATATTCCTATATTATACAAAATACTCGTCCCGCGTCGCCCGTATATCACACGTATCTCATGAGGCGTTATACGGCAGTAACAGGATTTATGTCGTAGAAATATTAAAAAAAAAACAGATAAAACAATTTTGTATGAACAAGAAAATTAATTTTAAATATTCTGTTTATATAAAACTTTCATGTACAATTTTAAATACAATAATGGGTCAATAGTTGGGTAAATCTAAATAATTATTTAGATTTAGTTTAGGACGAGGCCGTCATGGCAGATAAGGTTGTTGACAGTAGTGGATCCGACCCCCCCACTAAAGAGCTACAAGCTGAAGAAATTGAAATTTGAAATAGGCAATTTATCTGAAATTATTTGCCTCAATATAATTTTTCAATCAATTATTATATTACCTACATACATTCATTCTCTATCAATCTCTCTCTAAAATCTCATTTAAAAAAAACTTGCGTCAATCCTTTTATTCTATATACAATAGAATATTTATCCAACAGTTTCCCAAGCTGTACCACCATGCCCACACTAACTCAACCCGCTAAAAAGACGCTGGCATAACTAAGTGCCCCCCAGAGTGGCATAGAACCCGCATGCATAATTCTACCAGCCCCAGACCGCTGCCTTTCCTTACCAAATCGTTCGTGAATACTATTGTTTCCTTTCAAATATAAATTATTATATGACCTGCCGACGCACCATGAATATATGGATGAGAAGCAAATTGATATTACGACGCTGTCAGACCTGCTTTCGCCGTTTGCCGAAATTATTTTTTTATTCCAGTACGTAATTTGTGACCGTGGTGAGAATTACCCAGATAATGAATTGATAGGGTATTTGAATATCTTGTACAAGTAATTTATATGGAGGTACTAGGGGGTGTGAGTGTAAGCGCGAGACTTGTGAGTTCGATTTCCAGCCCGGTGAAATATATTACCTATTAATGTTTTCATTCTCTCGCTCTGATAATAAGGGAAACGGCTCTGAGTTCCGCCACTCACCCTGTGGAAAGTGCTGAACGAAGCTTCTTAACACTAGGTTCCCTCTGCCTACCCTATAGGTATAGAGTGAACCGAAAAAAATTACAGAGAAGAGACAACATTACTAAACTCCCTGTCCAATTTCCATTCGCAACTATCAATCGACATCTGAGGGTAAATTAATATCAAATACGGGACGCCATTACTGGTAGCTGGCGGCGGGCGGCTGGACAAACACTGCCCAAACCTTTGACACGGCTTGAATAAACATACAAATAATTCTCGTTTAATACTTATTTGAGTTACGAAATTAAAACCGGATTTAAATAGCCCTTCGCTTCCGGGTTAAAAATGTTTTCATAATAGCCAGAGGAAGATATTTTTTATTAAAGGATAAGCAATAACATGACATTTAAAATTTGAGTTTTGTAAATGTATACTAGCAAATACTTGGGCTGAGAACTGAGTGTCCAAGACACTCAGTTCTCCGCTTTGCTCTCTTTCACTGATAATAATAATTAATTCCTCGAGTGGGAATTGAACCAACAACCGTCGCATTGCGAGTGTAAAGCGTGTACTCATACGCTTATACCCCCGGCGGCCACGTTTTTTTTCTATATTATTAGTTTTTTCTACATTTCTATAGAGTCTTAACACTATGTTCTCTGCCTACCATGCTGTGTACGGGAAACAGCGTGAAGCTGATAATAATTATCAAATATAAATAAATACAAGATTCGTTTACCATATAAGTATTTTTAAAGTATCTCAGCATTTTATCGTTATCTCAAGACAAGTGAACGCTGAAGGAGGAGGCTGAATAAAACATGTGATTCATTCCCACGGGGCGGTGCTTAATGGCGGCGGAGACTTTTCCTATTAGTGTCCAGTCGTTTTTATTTCCTTTTGTGCAAATTACAAGTAACGTTTAGGTTCCCCTAATAAATAAGTCTACTTAAGAATGTGATGAAGTAAGTTGGTACAATGTTTTATTTATTTTATTGTTGTTTTTTTAGGTTTAAGCTGTATCCCGCTTGTGGTAAGGGAAGCGCCCAGTGTTAAGACACTCCGCTTCGTACTTATCGCAAAATTCTAGAAGCGTGTTGAGCGGGATTCGAACTAATAACCTGTCGTGTTTACAGTCACATCTTTCTAGTACCTAGTAGTATGTACTATTAGATGTTATCCTAAATTCAGAAAAAAATCATATATGAATTCTGAATTCGTACATATATAATTTATTCTGATTTCCTTTTTGTGGTTAAGCTTTGCACTAGTTATAATTTTCGATATCCCTACCTATAAATTCTTCCGTTATTGAACGAATGATAGATAACGTAAAATCGCAATTACTATACAAGTTAAATTGGCTACATTTAACTTGCTGAAAGGGAGTGTAGGGTAGGTATCACTAAAAGTTGAAAATTCTGAAAATTCGAAAAAGTCTGAAAAAAAAGAATATGAAAATTATAACGGAAACGGAAACATACGAAATTTTCCAATTTATTCATTCCATATCATTTACCTCCTAAAGACCACGTACACAAAATTTCGAGCGAAATTTAATTATATTATATAATATTTTCGTGAGAAATTTAACTATTTTATATATTATAAAATAATTAAATTTATACGTAAATTATATTTTCGAGAGGGAGATTTCCCCGTAATAAAATATCAATCCGTGACCACCAGCTTATAACATTTCCGGTGACTGAACTTACTAGTTGTTTCTGAAATCGCTCCACTAACCATCGCATCGCTTATTATCGATTTTTGTGAATCGCGAAATTTAATAGATGTGCCATTAAATTTTATAAGAAATTATGTGTGTATATCGAAAAAAAAATATATAACATATTATTTTAAGCATCTTTATAAAACAATGCCTTATTATAAATATGAACCATAGACAACTAGGCACCAGAAATAATATATTTCTAATATGCAGCTGCACGCTATATCCCACACACACCAGGATAGGCAGAGGGAATCTAATGTTAACACATTCTCTTTTCTATTTTCCACCGAAATCACATCCACATTGCGTGTTGAGTGGTAGCTCTAAAGGCCACTCTTACGACACCAGAGTGATATATGAAAATATAAATTTAAATAAGTATTTCATTTCCTCCAGTGAGGATCTAACTCACAACGAGTCGAGTTTCCAATCACACATTGTCATCCTACATCACGACTGGCCTCATTTCTGAAGTATGGAAATACCTTATCCACCCTACTCCTCCTACTCCTGACATTAGCTGGATTATAACTGAAGCGTATGCATCCTTTCACATGTTTAGAGTCCGTGTTGAAGTTCAAACAAAGCCACTACATTGAAGTAGACTGCCCTTTATGTTTACATGTTAAGTGAAAAACAACGTTAAGTTCTAAAACAAATTAATATAATAACGTTTTTAAATATAGATAATTAATTAATTAATAAAAAACAATGAAAAGTACTAAGCTATAAAATAGATTGAACATGAACGAAGTAAAATTTGTTTCATTTTTACGTCCAGTCGAATCAGTGATGAATGTGAAAAACGGAATGCTTAGACACTAGATTCTCTCTATCCAACCTGCTATATATAGGAAACAGCGTGACGCTGCTTTTACTATCTAAATTTCCGCATATTACAAAGGAAAAGAAGACAGAAACTTTTAATCCAAATTTAAAGACATTGCTTGTTGATTCGCGGATCTGAACACAGCGCCTTATTACCAGAGCCAAGAAAAGAAAGTAACTAATTTGCCCCAGTACAAATCGAATCGCTACCATCGGGTTAACAGACGCCGTATCCACTAGGCCTCGACGGCCTAACAAAAGGGAATATAATTTTAAAACAAAACAAAACAAAAACAAACAAACAAACAACCCGATTATACACAATAACAATAAACCACAAGGAGTTTTCGAATCAGCCTCTCCATCTCGAGTGCTAACATCTCAATTGTATGGCCACCATTCATTCATTCATACACTCATCGCTTCTACTTCATAAATAACTCATACAAACATGGTGTATGCTCCATACATTTTGATTCGTAAGATGTTGTAGTGTACAATTATGAGCCATTTAGTGACGCTATATATTAGTGATTTGTTCTACAGTGGTTTTGGGTTTTAATTTTTTTTTTTAATTTTAATTTTTACTTGTAGAACATATTATTTTCTATGGTTATGGTACATTTGGTGGAATATATAATGTTTATTTAATTTTTTTCGAGACCAGTATAACTTATAAATATACATCTAATCTGTTTATTATAAGAGGGTATATTTCAATTTTAATAGGAGTAAATAATATCTATAGCTGTAATATTTATAAACGAACAAAAGGAATCTATATTGTTAGTTCCAAGTTCGTAATTTAATAATATTCTTCATTTATCCTTCAATCCAATCAAGTAACAAAACGCTCAAAAAATATATTTCTAATATTGGTTTTCATATCAACTATAACATAAATATAAAAAACAAATAATTTAATATCTCATATGACACTTTTCACTACCCAAATCAATACTGCCAATAACGTCATACATTTACAAATTTTTGACACCATTCAGGCACAAGCCGATATCAGTCCCCCGCCCACATGCGAAATTACCACGATTAATGCATCGGGTACCTGAGACCTGGGACCTGGGACTTGAGTACTGTGATTTATACCAACGATGTGCATATTCGAATAGAGCGTGAGAAATTTTGTGGGCGACAGATATATGTATGTATAATTTAATTTTACATCGTCTTTCAATTTAGCGGGGTTTATCCTGATATATCGATAGCGATTTCTATAAAATTGAAGTTGAATAATATTTCATAATGTAATGTAATAGTAAGTAGAAGGAGCCTAGAGTTCAGACACTCCGCTCCCCACTTTCCGGCGAATTCTGGAGGCATTGTGTTCCGAGTGAGGGAACTTAACGCCGCGCATTTTGACACCAAAGTGAAGAAATGCAAATATTTCATATTAAATATTTCTTTTTTCGGGTGGAAATCGAATCCATAACGTCTCGTGTAGAAAGTCATACGCTTGTGCCCCTACGCCAAGACTTGAATTCTTGACAATTCTGAAGGTTTTGCTTGTTGAGTGGTGGAACTCAACGCCGCTGATATTTAAAAATAAATCTTTTGTTTAAAATGAGATGGAGATGGGAAAAGAGGTCCCATCATAACATGCATTTAATTTATTAATGAATATTAAAACTTAATTTATAAAATTTCAAAACTCGTAACCCTTTACTACCTTACAAATTCTAAGTAAAAATTCCAAATTGCCACGAGACCTATAAGAGATACGAGCTATAAAGCTATAAAATCTCGAAAAACTCCCAGAAGACGTCTAGAAGACACCATCAAGGACATAATTCATGATGAAAAAGTTAATTTTCACGGGGCCAAAGCTAATTTGCATATTTTTGTATACAGTGTTCAATTATTCGAGTGTGCTCTACGGCTCACTCTTTCCTGTTACCCCTAATAACGGCCCGCCGGGGATCGTTTCGGAAAGGGTTCCCTTTTGAAATTAATTTTTCTTCGTCAATTAGTGAACAATGTTGAAAGGATGCTGTATTGATCTGCTTCTTCACGTTATAGACTACTTGGGGCTAAGAATTTTGTTTTATTAAAATTTTATGCACTCGTTATTTATCTTAATTGTATTTTAGTGTCTTAATTAATTTAGGTTGTTAATGCCAGAGGCAAGAGCGATCCTTTGATGGTTGTCAGGATTGAGAATTTAGCAGCGTATTTAGGTCACTGCAAGTTATTTTTTTGTTTAATTGATAAACATCCGTCCGATGAACTGCCCTATAACGATATTAACCTATTTATGCGAATGTTTAATCTTTATTTTATTTTTTTTTACATATGAATAGTTGTACGTCACATAGACACAAATAACTAGGTGCAAATAAAAAGGCTGTTTTTATTTTAAAAACAATAAATTAAATTATTTGGAATATAATTTCAATTAATATGTACTATATAAAGTAAATAAAATTATTACCATTGCATTAATTATTTTATTTACCTGCATGTTTTAAAGTCATAGCTTAATAATTATTATTTTTGTGTTAATTAAAAGATTACACAAAATCATAGAAGACAATTTCAAATTATTCACGTTTATTATAATAATTAGTAAAAAAAAATTAAAACAACTTCCAAAAGCTGACATCAAATTAACATACGTACGTAATACCTTGTAGTGAAAGTTGACGAGACGAACGTAGAAACGATGCAATATAGGGATTTGTCACGCCTATGATACGAGACCTAGAATCAACGCGGACCGTCACCGGCTTTCCATGAAGAGCTTCGAATCGCTTATTATATGCCATTGCTTAATGCCATGCTATAACCATGGATAATCTCAATGATTTCGTACATATTATGTAGTAGGATTGCTTAGAAATGGTTGTTCTTAAATAATATTTAAGCCCAAAACATAATTAAGGGTTAAATTCAATTTTTATACTGAAACTCAAAGAAATTACAATCTAGGTTGCAAACGAAACGAAAAAAATATAAAAATTTGAAATTAAATCAAAAATAATATACAAAAAAGCTGAATAAGCGTCGAGCCGTCTTAGTTTTCATTTCTTCTATACAAGAATTTGTTTGAATTCCCACTGAATGGGGTGCTTTCAGGCACCGACAAGCACTTTAATTGAGACGGCTACAACGACCCACTCAGTTCTGAATAAAGTCCCGGCATGTATACGTTTTAATAAATGTATCGTGGGTGAATGGATGTTTTTATCAAAAAGAAACACGCCTGCTTATATATAATGCTAAAATATACAATTTAAGTGTAGGTGGCTCAATGGACCGGGGCGTGTTGCCGTGAATGGCGCGCGCCCGCGTGCTTTTGAGGGTTAAGTAGAATATTGCCATTATATTGAGATCTTGCTGAACAATGATGGTATAATGTTATGTTATTTTTAGAGCTGTTTCTTCGTAGGCATATGGTTTTCTGTACGGTTGATTAAAATATTGAGTAGAAGTATCTTTTTTTTTTTCAGTCTCTCGCTGTATCCCGCAAGCAGAAGGGTAAACAAAAGGAACCTAGTGTTAAGACACTCCGTTCCTCATTTTCCGCTGAATCCAAAGCCTCGACACTAGAGCGACACTAGAGCGAAGAAATGAACACCTGTATTGTAAAAACAATAGTGAACCGTACTTGCTTATCGACTTTACAATACAGCCTAGTGTACAAAAATTTTGGAAATGTAATAAATAAACGTAAATTTAAATTTATTATTATTATTCTTAAAAGCAAATATTTTGTCGCAATATATTTAAATACATTATCCCTTCCAAAATAACTCAACTTGAAATCCAAAGCTTTTAGGATTATGAAGCAAGCTTTTCAAATCCTTTACGTCATCACGATCTACATACATACATAAAACATAGTGTATGTGAAACCTTTCTAAAGAGAAAGGTTCTTTTAACTATTTCACTGATAATAATTATATATTGTGCCGAGGCCATTGTAGCGTAGCGGCACAAGACTGTTCTGGGTTCGATTTTACACTCGCGGAAATTAATTATCAGTTATTTATATTTTCATATCTTCGCTCTGATAGCAAGACAAAGCGCGGTATTGAATTGAAGCGGGAAACGGAGTGTCTTAACACTGTGTTCACTCTACCCATATATTGGATACAGCTGTAGCTGAACAAAAAAATGTATTGAGTAATCATTTGGAAATTTGGTACAAAGATTCCTTGAGGCAAAATTAAATTAATAATAATATACGTAGATATTTCTTTAGTTTGAATACGCAAAGATTATTTCTTTACAAAAACTTTTTATTAAACGAAAAAAATCCCCAAAGGAATACGACAAAGGGAACTCTTTTCTAAATTTGACCCAAATACTCTGTCTATAAAAGTCGATAAGCCAAACAGTTTTTCTCGAGTTCAACAAAGGCCGCGGCCGCTGTAAAAGAGGTACTTCGTCCCCCCCACAGGGTCCCTGAGGGTGGGAACGGGGACTAAGGCAGCAATATTACGTTTGCTTATGAAAATAAATGTTGGTAGAGACGTCTGTACGCTCGTACACCGTGATGAATAATAAAATGAATATTGTCTGTTCTTTTGTCTTTCCAAAATGTTTATTAAATATTTTTATGGGGGAGCTTATTATGTTGCTTGTAATTTTGTAAAGCTGTTAGTTATTTTAGTTACTCTTCTTTGTTTCTTAAACGAGGTCTTATTAAGATTTTTTGGAGATCCAGTTTCATATGCCACCATATATTAAATCATCACAATCTCATTATAATTAATGTGTACCTATCTATAATAAGCATAATAAGTTCGTATTTGAGGCCAGACTGTAAACGTGACAGGTTCCGGGTTCGATTTTCACTCGAGAAGACTAAAGATTTAATTTTTCATTTTCGTTCTGGTGTTGGAGTAAAGCGTGTCGTTGATTTCCGCTCCTCAGAATGAAGAAGAATACCTCCAGAATTTGACGAATAATGGGGAACGGAGTATCTTAACACTAAATAATATTTCATTTCTATATGTAACTAAAAATACTATAAAAAAAATCAGGATAGTAGAAAAAAGCACAAGACATTTTTTAAATATATCATTTCCAAAGAAGCTATACATATAAATCGTTTTACAGTTCCATCCTCCCTTAGAGGCTTTTACTGCGACAGTGACATTGACCACGCCCATTGGCGACAAAGCCTTAAGCCACGCCCATCGCGACATTTTAGACCAATCACAGAGCGATCTCGATTTTTTTATAGCCACGTAATTGGGCACGTAGTTTCAAATAATATGAATAGAATCTTAATATGGGCGGTTTAAGGGAAGTCGTAGATGCTTTATTAGAAAAGTAAAAAAAAGTATATTTTACGTGATACTTAATTTTTAATTTGGTGTATTTATATCATTACACGTGGCGTTGAGTTCTGTTGCTCAACTCGCAATGCCTTCAGAATTCGAGGGAAAGTGGAGAACGGAGTGTCTTAACACTAGGTCCCCGCTGCCTACGCTACGCTATGAAAGTATTAAATTTTAGCTCTGATCATCAAAAGTGTATTTATGATACACATATTAAAAGAAAACCTTCAAAAAAGCTACATTTATACATAAAATACATAAAAATAAACATAAACATTAAAATAAGTGCAAGTGGGTAGCAATTCCAAATGGAACCTAACTGAACACTAACACATACATAGCTGTAAAAACCGTAGTACCCCGGCGGGAGGACACTGGGGGGACAGTGGAGGGGGGACAAAAAGCTCAAGTGCAGAGGCTGTATCGATCCGAGCGACCGGCGACATGGCTGGGTCAAATCTGTAAGGCTTAGAACACAGTGGAAGCTATTTCTGCTAATATTTAAAAAAAAATGTTATATGATTAGGATAAGCACTATGATTTTAAAATATAATTCATAATGAACGTACTACTATTTAATAATTAAATTATGCTGTATATAGTAGGCTAGGCAGAGGGAACCTAGTTTTAAGACGATCCCTTGCCTATTTTCCGCCGAAATTACTCAACTCGCAATGTCTCGGAGTAATAACTCAACCCCGCCAATTCCTTCTTTCCAGATAGGAAATGAAAATATTTATATAATTAATGCCCAAGAAGAGTTAAACCTACAAGCATAGTGTTTACAATGAGTCCTATATGCTACTACGTTACTACAGCCTCTGTTAAAGAAATTGAGTTTTTTTTTTCTTCATGATATTATTATTAACCCCGCTCGTGAGAGCAGGGCTTCAAAAATAAAGTTAGACTCATTTGAGAGTTCTCCTCCACGGAAATCTTTAGTAAAAGGCGAAAGATTTATACGGATTGAAGGGAAACCAGAGTAAAGAAAGCTTCAAAACCGTGTGTATTTACGTTCCCAACAGAACCAAACGATAGCTTGTTTAAAAACGTCTTAGTGACATCTATGTTTGGACATGAAAACTATTAAACGAGTTTTATAAGAAAAAAATTATAAATGTAAAATTGGTATCAATTCTTATTAGAAAATAATGTCAAAAAATAAAATATTATTAAAATATAAAAGACTAGTGGACCAGGACGCGGCTACGCCTGCTTGAACTATAAGAATATTTATTAAATATATTTATGATATTATTTTCAGAATTCAATAGAATTAGTAAGAAAATATAAGCCTAAATAATCAAAAAGAATAATAAGTAGAGACATATTATTAGAAAAAATAATTGAATTATTGAAATGAATCAACAAAAGAAGTAAAAGTAACTAAAGGATATTCTTTATATAAGAAAAAGTACCTAAATTTTTCCGTGCGCGCATACATAGATATCGACTCTATGAAATAACTAAACATTATTCTATATTAAATAGGTTATTTTTTGCGAGCAATCAATTGCATGTCAAATTAGAAAGTATTTAGTATTTTAATTTATTAGTTATGTGTAATGTAATGTTATAGCCTATAGCACTTCTGAAGAATGCAGCTTTCATACAAAACAAAAACAAAGTAAATCGGACCAGTAGATCCAGAGATCTTAGCGTTCAAACAAACAAACAAACAAATAAACAAACTCTTCCGCTTTATTATATTAGTATAGATTAGTGAATGTACCTACCTAATATTATTTTTACTTTATTTTTTTAAATTTAAACACAACTTCAGATTCAATATTTCTTTAGAAGTATTAAAAATTATTTAACATATGTATTATTTGTATTTGTCAATTGATTATTTAGTAGGTATTTGCATTACCAAAAATCTTTATTGTTCATGACTTCATAAATTTTTTATCCGTATAGAATCAAAATTACACTGAATTACAAAATATTTATAAATAATGTTTCTCCTGTCTCTTTCACGTTAAGTTCCACCGGTTATCAATAAACTACTGAGGGAAGCTAATAATGTAATTAAAAATTTTACAATTTTTTTTGAGTATTCAATATCTTAGTGTGTGAGTGAACACATCAACACATAGCATCGTGACTTAAGAACTCTAAGTTTGGCGTCCTGTAAAAGCTACGCGCTATATTTCAATTATTTCAAAATTTTCAAGGGAGGGCAAAAAAGGGGCTGACAATTATTCAACATTTATTAAAGTTACTTAATATTTATTAACTGTGTTTACGATGAGACTGTGAATTAAAAAAGAGAAAGAGAACAAAGAGAAAAGAAAACTCGACATCTTCTCACTGTTTCCTCAAATAAACTTGTCATACAATTTACAGTCATTGCGTCTACAGACAGATATGGAAAAAAAGCTGCACCGCTAAGGCATTTAGTATTTTAAAATTAAATAAATAACTCTATATGACCCTATAAAAATAAATAACTCTATATGACCCTATAAAGACCCTATCTATTAAGACATCAATATATCAGAATCATAGGTCCAAAAATGTCTTATGTTTATATTCTTTAAAAAGAAAGGAGGAAGTTACATGTCTTGACACTGGGATTTCTCTGCCTGCCCTACTATACGGGAAATCATGATGCTGATCTAAGTATAATCATATCGTATGAAAATCATTTTCTGATTTATGTTAGCCACCGATTTCTGTTAGTGAATGGCGGAACTCAACGCCGCGCTTTGCATCGTTAAGTGAATATTAAATATTTCATTTCCTCAAATGAGAATCGAACCCACACCAGCCACACGCTCTAATAATCCTCTCAAAAATGTTAACTTCTCACAAAGTAACATTGAAAATCATGAAGTGTTTTCATAACCCACATATTATTTTGATACATATCAAAGAAACCCAATGAAGCTTTATACATTAAATTTGAGATGGATATTGGAAGATGAAAGAACTTCTTTTATTATATATTTTCCTATAAACTATGATTAATATTATCTAATAACAATGTATGTATGTCTATTTATGTATAAACTATTCGATTCGATTCGTCTTTGTACACATACTTATTAATCGATTGCTTTTGATATTTTTTTATATTGATTACAAATGTTAGTGTTTTCTGTTTAATATTGTTAAATTGTACGAAATGTATTTCGCATATTATTTTCTATGAAGGTTATTGATTGATGGACACTTAACTGTTAGTTACATTCATAGATATTAAAATAAATGGCGTGGGCATGTTGAATTTTACCATAATGTACCTTGTGCAAAAATATCCTTATTATTAGCATTTTTTACTTTTTCTTTATGTATAGCAGAGAAAGCACAAGGACATAGTGTTAAGACACTACGTTCGCCACTTTCCGGCTATTTGCGGAACATTACGTGATGAGTAATGGAACTCACCGCCGTTATTTGTCTAGTCCAGAACCGACGGCCTCAAATTTATTGCCTAACACCGTGTAAGACATTACTGTAAGGCATTACATTAGTAGACATTACATAAGATAACTTGACGCTTGTGGGTTCTATCCCCACTCGGGAGAATAAAATATCTAATATTTTTATTTTCTCGCTCTGGTAACGAGACAAAGGACGGCGTTGAATTCCGCCACTCACTAATCAATGCTTTGAGATTCCTGTGGAAAGCGGGCAACAAAGTGTCTTAACACTAGCTTCCCTCAGCCTGCTCTGCTATAGCGAAGAACAATTGTTTTCAATTGAAATTAAGTATAAATATTTAAAAAACTGATTTTGCCAATTCAAAGTAAGCAATCCACATAAAAATGAATTGCAGTACAAAATAAACGTAAGAACGTCACCCTCGCTTGCACCCGTCTTGGTACAAAGCTACACTTTTCAAATATTAAAATTTAATCGGTCGGTTGTCGCGAGCCAAATTAGGTTCTCCTGAGAGATTGCCACAGAGTATACGAACTACAGATGTTTCAATATATTGTAAGAAATTCTTAATAATTTTATTTTTTCATCATTCTATATTTTTTTATATTTATTATTACTATTACTTTTATTTTATTATTTATTTTGTTTTAAGCTTTCTCAATTTCCCTGCACTATCTTGTCTTTCCCGCTACTTTGCACTTATCCACTTCCACTGGTTGACTGGAAGAGATCTCTTCTAGAGATAAGTCCACCGTTGTGTATGTCTTTTCTTAATAATATATATAAATATGTTTTATTATGTGTTAATTTAGTGCAATAAAGAATCTTATACATAGAATATCTACTATACTACGAAAGTTGGTAAAATAAATATAGCCACGATAGCTAATTTCTGAATTTGTGGAAGAAATATAGGCTTATGGGTAATTTAACACATCAAACGATAGTCATATTTTTAAGGTTCCGTACTTTTTAAGGAAAAAAGGAACCCTTATAAGATCACTTTGTTGTCCTATAAGGAACCCTTATAAGTATTTTGAATGGAAAATTAATTAATAGGACAGTTCCGATAGATCTACAATTATGAAAGTAGGTAACAATGAGAGTAATGGAAGTGTCCTAACGGGAACGGCGTGTCACTATAACCAATTAAACGTGATTCCAAAATTACTTTAAGAACAAATAATACCAACATTTAATACAAAACAGCAAATCCACAAAATACTCTACGCAACAATCGTACAGTGATATCGCGGAGACGAAGAAAACTGATATTAATTCTTCCCTCCTTAATGATTTACAAGGCGTCGTCGCCGGTGTTTACAGTTGCTTATAGAGGAGGCGTCATTTCACTGTCTCTGGAGATGTGAAGATATTGAGTGACTTGGAGACAGGGAAGGTTTATTGTCGAATTATTTTGCTATTTCCTCCTTAATGAATTTAGAATTTATGTTATTTATTGTCAAGACTATTATATTATTTTAAAAGATAATTGTATTATGAGGAAAAAAATCTGATTTAAGCTGTTGGATAATCAGTATAATCAGTCGTGGCGTAAGGACACAAGTGTGCGACTGTAAACGCGACAAATTCGCGGGTTCGATTCCCACTCGAAGAAATTAAATATAAAACATAAATATTCAATATTTCCACTTCTTCGCTCTGGTGTCAAAGTGTGGGGTTGAATTCCGCCATTAAACTCGTAAGGTCTCCAGAATTTGGTCGGATTTGACGAGTGTAGTGTCATAACACTAAGCTCCCTCTGCCTACCCTGCTACATACGCGTACGACGCAATGAAGACAAAAAAACAAATAATAACTACCAATTTCTTATAACATCAATTGGCATTTCTAAGAAAAATCACTTCACCACCTTAGAAGGTACCGCCAGATGTATAGAAATGTATCTGTTACTCAAGGAAAAATTAATATTTCAATATTTGGACGTTTGGACTAATGCGAGGTGGCGTGCAGACCATGCCCTAAGTCCAGACACAATAAAACGTATCCTACGGCGTAAAACAGGTAGCCAGGGATTTCATTTGGACATGACATTACAGCGGTATAGTTTATTTGATACTTTTGAAATTTTTAATAAGTATATTTAGTTTAATAATTCAGATAATAATCCTTTAATAATAATTAGGATGGTACTTTATTAATTTTGAACTTTCAATCATTGGCCCTCTTGGAGACGTCATTCTAGGGACAAATCTCGGCGTCACGAGTTTCTTCGAGTGGGAATCGAACCCATAACTTGTCGCGTTTACAGTAACGCCCTAGTGACCCTGCGCACGACTGCCTTCAATATAAAATAAATAAAAAACCTATTACCAATTATAAAGCTTAAGTTTGCTGGCATATGAACTCTTTTTGTATGAAATAATCTGTGTAAATGTTCAATGACATTTTTCTATAAAATACCTATAAATTTTCATTACACGTTAAGCTGAATGAGATGAAGACGAAAAAGAACGTATTGGTACATATTTCCAAAAAATATTTCTTCTAAATAAAAAGAGGCGATTGCATCACATATTCAATATTGAAATCTACAACATGTTCAAGACTCTTCAAACCCCCAAATTCCCCCTAAATGTTGCAAACAACATATAGTGGTTGTTTATTGAATTGCCGCGATTATTTTAATAGGTCATCCGGTCCACAGGCTGATGTTTGGCGTCACGGCTTAATACTGCAACACACCATTCCACATTACCCTTACTACTTCGTAAACAAGGACTATATTTGCATACTTTGACATATAATTTAAACACATACAACACTCAGTAAGTTAGAAATTAGAATAATGAGAAGATTTGAAGATCCTTTAAGGGAAATTTTAGGGTTAAGTCACCATTTTATCATTATTTGAAGGCTTATTTCATATGCAAATGTACTGTTTAGGCGATTATTATACGTATATAAGAGTTGTAAATTGTGAACATGCTGTATAATTTGTCCTGAGGTTGGACTTTGGTATTCTTTGACTACTAGCAACTTTGTAATACAGACAGGCTGTTTATATATCATTTACAACCCGCTTTGCACCGAAATCTGAGTGGTGGAACTCAACACTACGGTGTGCCTCATTAAAAATATTAAATATTTGATTAGCTCGAGTGGGAATCGAACCCATGACCAGTCGCGTTAAATGCCTGCCCTCAAATGGCCTGGTCTTATACATGTAACAGCATAAGACTTGTGTTTTTTGTGTAGGCTTCATGGTCTATTAATTCTAAGTCTAAGATATAAAACTTGAAATTAATTAAATAAAAATAAATATTTTAAAAAATATCAGGTACTAAATAAATATATAATTACAAAAATAAACAAGAAAAAAGCTTTAGAGTGTAAGTGTCAAACGAGAAGTCACAAAACCATTGTGATATCTGCGAGTAATTCCAATTCCAGTACGGAACCCCCCGTTAGGGACTGAATCTCCCTTGTGAGTGACACACGGCTTTTTAGATTGTTTCTCTTAGGACACTTAAAACTGAAATTATATATTTTTGCTAATGTTTTACGAAATATTATTTAATGATCACACTTGACTGAATAGGTTTATTTTATTAAATTTTATAATAATATTTATTACATTTATCTACGGGTCTTCTCTATTCCCTATCCCTCGTGATGCTTAGTTAAATCCACCACTCAACACTCAATGGCTCGTGAATATCTTAACACTAACTTCTCTCTCCACTACATGCTGATACAAGCAAGTGACTAAACTAAAATCAAAACTATAACCTCCATAACTTCCTTCACAACCATATATCCCTCATCCCAGGGTCACGTAGGTCACGTATATGTTACACATCATTTAGATTGTCGCATTTCATCGGGGGACAAAATATTGACCCTCACAATACAAGTGGTAGTGGTAGTTTAGCTTTCTTCCCATAAATGTTATGGTAATACCACCGATGGGGTTAACAGATGGTATGGGTTATTGTACCTATTGATTTTACTTCCTTGTGGTCATTTTTCTTTGTATCAGAGTAGGCAGTGCTTGTTGAGTGGCGGGACATAACGCCGCGCTATACCTCGACACCAGAGCGAAGAAATGAAAATTTTGAATATTTCATTTCCTTGAGTGGCTTCAATTCACATTTACACGCTTGGGCCCCTGAATTGAATTGAAAATTGAAAGCCTTGAATGGTCTTAGTAATTTTTTTTATTAATAAAGTTTTCATATACTTCTCTTTCTTTTGTTCATAAGTATATATTTACTTTAAGTAAAATTAAAGTAGCTAATTAAAAAGAAATTGTTTAACAGTTATACGTATCAAGACTCTGCTCTTCGCCTGAATTCAAGACATGGCGTGTTGAGTAGCGGTAGTCAACGTTCGCCTTATATTACAAAGGTATAAATATATGTAAATAATACCAAAAAAACAAAAACAATAGATATTTCCAATCAATTACAAAAATAACACAAATGTCCCAATAGTATAGAAATTGTAATATAGAGGATATCATCAAAAATGGCAACTTTTCAGTCGACAGTGTTCGCGCATTAGCACAACAAAGCTCACCGATCCGTCATCGCATGACTACTGATTTATTTTAATGGATATATACTTTTGATACGGAGTATTCTCGTTTTCTATAGCATATTTGGTACTATTTACTTGAATATTATTAACCGACTGTAAAAGAAGGAGGTTCTTGATTACATTGTATTTTTTTTCAATATTTGTTACCTCACAACTTTCGACTGTGTGAAAACGTTCGTCGGAAGCTGGTTCCATGAGGTCCTATTCTTATTTGGTCCAATTCCAACAATGTCACATATGAGAAAATCATAATATATAAGTTTTAAATTTGTATAGTTTACTGTTTGAATTCGTATTTTATTTGGTAAAAATTATTTACGATAACGTATGGTATGTTCTATATTAGTCGTTACTTCGATTCCCACTCAAACTAATTTTAGTCCTATAATTACTTAGTAAAGCTAGTCATGACGCAGGAGCACTAGCTTAATATCTAGTGTAAATGCTACAGGTAGGTAGAGGTTCAATTCCCACTCAAGGAAATATAAAATGTAATATTTGCATTTGCTTACATTTTCCCCACAATTTTTAAAAAAATAAATACCTCGTATATAATAACACAAACATTAATTTGAGCCCTCACAGCGGGCTCTATCAATCACTTACCAAACCTATCAGGGCATATCCATTATGCAGGAGATAAGTTTGTACAATAAGTTGCGGAAACTTACCATTTCCATCCACCTATATACATATGCTTATGATACAGCTTCATCCAAACAAACACAACTAGAATATCTTGTTTACTCTAATAAAATATAAAAAAACACTTTAAAATATAAAAAAAAGCTTTACATATCTACTGCATGCATATAGTAAATAACGACTAGTCAGTGTACTTAGTTTTAATACAATTTTTTATATTGCACTTTTCGGCCAATTTTGGTCCATCAAAACCCTATCCCTGCCCCATGATGCACCGGAGTTCTGCCTCAGCCTTTCGCGTCCAGTCGAAGCCATCAAGCCGTCAGTCCATAGAGCTGGAGGCACTACGCTCGCGCTCTCCACTCATGGAATCATCCGCCATGGCCATCAGTCCTTCAAAAAACAGAGCCTTGTTTCAAATGAAAATAGAAGTGATAAAAATTTAAATATGCTTCGCGCATTCATATATAAAATTTTGAATATCTATAAAAGTTCTCTATTACCCATTATATAATTAATCGAATTCACACCTACCATTGTTTCCTTCTATCCACATCTCCGTTGGTATCGGCGTATTTCATATGTGGATGATGAATGACCTGCCAGAGGGCGGCGGACGGAAAATGTGCAATCAACTTTCACGCCCTCGCCTCGTTTAGTTGACATGTAGAGATAATTTGTAAATGAAATCTTCAGTTCTCAAGAAACAGTCTGTTCATCTAAGTAAAGTACGATAATATTGCTTCTTACTTATGGGGTTCTAAGCATGCCAGTTGAGCACTAATTACTACGCCAATGCCTCTTACACTCTCCTCCTCTACCCTCAGGGTATACGGAGAGTAATCTTTCTGCCTCCACTTATAAAATAAAAAAAAAACAACTCATTCTTTATTAAAACTACTGTAGGTATGGAGGTTTAGTCCAACCAATAAATAACAAAAACAAAAAGCACCTCTCTCCATCTGTACACATACCACAATTCTAAACAAGGGTTAGAATTGCACACGATAACCAAATTGAAATCCTATAACACTCCACGAAAATTCACAGTAAAGCCTCATTTTCTAATCCCCAAAATGGCGTGTCTCAATACAAATACAAGAGAGGCGGAAAGAATTGACACACGACGCTAACAAAAAGTTAACCGCAACGCATAAACAGATTCCAAAAGTCAATTTCCAAATTGGCAACCATAAAGTCAACCCTCCTAATACAATCTCACCCCGTGCTTGTCAACATTTCCTTACTTACCTTACTTACTTTACTTACCAATGTAAATAGAACTCTGGTTTGTTTGTGATAATGCCTGAAACAACGTTATTAGCATACAAACGAAGAGCTGAGAAGGTCATGTTATAATTGACAATATTTAAGAAAATTCTTGTATCTTCACACCATTTTCTAATATTTTCTTTATTTTATTAAAGGATAAAGAGCTAAAAAAAAGAGAAAAATACCAAGCCTGGCCGTAGCACAGGGGCACAAATTAATTAATGAAAATTAATTCAAATTTATATGTTTATTTTGTCATTGTGGTGTCGAGGCAAAGCGCGGCGTTGAGTTCCGCCCCACAACACGCAATGCCTCCAGAATTCAGCTTAAATTGTGGAGTAGACTATCTTAGACACTGTGTTCTATACCTGCCAAGCGAGAAGCTTTATTTTTATTTTATCTAAAAATATATTTTTATTGACAATATCGTGACAAATTGTTTCATAAAAAAAGTAGTAAACACGAAGAAAATAATCCACTTAGTCGTGCGGCGTTCAAATCCATCCGTTATCCGTTAAGGGTACGAGATCAAAAAGCATTCGTATTTCGAACACGCCGTCCTTTTATTTCGCCCGGTCAAAGCTTGGGGTTCGAAATTTAAAATGTACTTAAATTCAATTCGCATTTCCGTTTCTCGAATGTTCCTCTTTTTTTTCTTTTTAATTTCCATTCGTGTCCATGGCGTGCTTGTTTTTGTCCATTCATAGTTAATGTAGGTGATCTTTTGTGAGGGCTCTCTGTGAAATTGGAGAGGGCATCGTTTTTAGCTTTTTGCAAAATCAAAATTGCCCTTTTTATTCTCTGTATCTGTATCTTGTTCAGTCTATCATATGATATTTCGTAATGAATGAATGAATGAATGTCATATATATTTTATTTATTATAATCTGTATAAAAGCTTATTTTAACCAATACTTGTGCATTTTGTGATTGAAAAAAAAAATAAACGTTTAAATATCAGATGTATTTGATCCCCTCTTTTAGTGTGATATGTGGTCTTTTCGAAACCGTGACATACATTCTAATAGTTTTGCGGGGAACATGTGGGGTGAAATTGACACGAAAAAAAACACGAAACGCTTGTAAGAAATATAAGGTCGTATCAATTGTAAATATTTAATAGTTTTTATAGAAGCTGAAACATTTTCGGTTATATATTTTTTATAGTTTTATCTTGAGTATCGTCTATATAAAAAATACATGCACCTCAAAATCGACAAGGTATATTCTTTTAACATTTTTTTTTCAATACTAATTACTCCTTCAATCAGAAATCCTGAGTGAAACTTAATAAGAAATCCGTTCTATCCCGCACAAAGTAGGGTAAGCAGAGGGAACGCAGGAACCCAGTGTTAAGTAACACTATTCCGTTCCGACACTTCCGTTGTTGAACCCACAATCTGTGAACTGGCGCAAAGACTGGCGTTAACTGAAACATGAATGAAAAGTGCAAATTGCAGCTTTCTCATTGTAAATTATATAGTCTCTTCTAAAGAAAATAAAAAAATAAATTATCATTTACCAAAACTAAACACACTGTATAACATAAAAAATCTCATTATATCCAACCCCTAGCTAATCTATTGGAAACCATTGTAAACATCACTTAAAGAAGTCCAGTGGTCACGGAAAATGCGGAAATTTTCAATTGAATCTCACATCGAGACCGGGGCCTGGACCGGGGGGACTGGGGCAGGAACCGGGGCAGGGACAGGGGGCTAAGAGACGTCTCGTCACACACGCTACATTAACCACCGTCGAGATACCAGCAGTAAATCGTGTGCGTAAGTGATACGAGTTAAGACTTGCGGGGACGGATGTGACGGGAAAATTTATTTCAAAATTTACTTTTGACAAGAAAATGTTACAAATGTTTAATTTTATAGATTGATTGATTTTGAAATAGTTTTCGTAAAATTTTCAGGAGTATTTGTAAATTTTAAGAATAGTACATAGGTACTACTAAAAAAACTATAACTGAACTTTATAATTTTCAGAGATTTCTAAGAGTCATAATTTTAAAATAATTTGTAAAAGAAATTTATTATTTTCATTTTCTCACTCTGTTTTTTCTATCCTTATTAAAAATTAAAAAAAATCTAAGTATTTTCTCATCGATATCATCTCATATATTGTATGAGATATGCAATATACTCTATACGTAATATGTACCAATCAAATTATTACCAATTTAAACCTATTATTAAAACTCTCCGTTCTCCATTTTGTGCCGAATCCTGGAAGAATTGCGTGTTGAGTGAGGGAACTCGACGCGGCGCTTGGCTCAACACCACAGCGAAGAAATGAAAACATTGAACATTTCATTTCCTTCCTCCAGTGATAATCGAAGCCAAAACCAGTCGCGAATATAAACAAGCATAAAAAAAGATTTTTTAATATCATAAACACGAACTTAAGGTGTCTTCACAAGACCATAAATTAATTTACCAACGACACGAAATAGACGTTAGGTATGCCACTACGTGTCCGCTATATGAAAATACTAAAAACATTTATGAATCTGTTTACTTTTGGTTTAAAAATCCGTGTCCTTATTCCAATATACATAGGATTGAGAATAGTGTGATTATCTAAAATTTCTTGCACTTTAAACGGTAAATATAATTTGGTTTGGCCATAACGGTGAACTACAAAGGCAGTGGGATGCTGGTACGGATTCATCATCGCGACAGGCGGTCGTGGCCTCTGATCTCCCTAATATCTAATATTCGCTTACTCTACTTATTTTACTTTAATATTTGCGTTATGCATAAAATATTATAGAACAATGGTTTTAGGTGTTTGTTTAGGTTAGAAACCCCAAAAAATAAATACCTAAATATGATTTATTTTTAGTTTAACGCACTAACTACATGTTAGGATTATTGGAAAACCCCAGTCCTATATTTTCTACCTGTGAAGCAATGTCAAAAGTACCAAATCAATAAAAAAAAATAACGTAATTTTTACCCAAGTGGAAATCAAACCAACAAGCGTTATCAAGACACTACAGTGGTTACTAGTAGCTAAATAACTACTTAGTTCATTCATATAATTTTATTATTATATTATTCTTAGACTACTTTCTTAAAATAAATAATCACGTAGCATGAGAAATGGAGTGTCTTGACACTACCTACTTAAAAATAAATAAACAAACATTTTAATAATTCACTTACCAAATTCAATCACAACAAATCACAAGTTGCAGGTATAAAAACATTAAAGGACTTCATTCCCCTGTCAAAGTCTGCCCGCATTATCCCGCAAATGTCGTTCAGTTTGCCCGCGGAATGCGCAGAAAACTTTCCATCTAATATTTCATCCGCTAATATCGCAACTGGGTTCCCGTCTTTGTTGTTTGTTTGTTGGCATTCTTTATGGCGGCTTTGTATAAATTAATCGACATGTTTCGCAAAATGACGGCCTCTAATGAAAATTATTTTTGATGTTCATTTTTCTGTCTTGTTAAGATTGGGAACATTCTTGGAATAGTAGACGATTCGATCGACGACGAATATTTTAGGTAGACAAAGATAGATATGTTGGTTTTATGTCGTCGGAAATTTTAAATAATTAGATCAAATTCAATTATTCAAAGTCAAAATTAAATATCTTTATTTAAAATAAGAAGTTACAAGTTAACTGTAGATAGATGAGTAAACGATGCACAAAAGGTCAAAAACACCTATCTTCAGAGCGGCCATAACTCGTCTGCCCTACTATATTTAAACAAACAGAATAATAAACAAAACCGAGACATTTTACTCGACTAAGCTAAGAAAACAACAGTTTCCCAAGTCGATCGCGCGTCACTAATCCGGCGCTAGCGTCGCGACATCCGGCGATGGCGGCCGCGTCATTTCCGCTTCCCCCGGATATAAATAAACCGAGCGTGCATCACACATGCGTGAGATAAATCGTCTGGCTAATAATCTAAAGATTTATCTTGTAACGCCGCTAAATGATCGAGAGCAATACCAACTTTTTTTAAAAAAAAAATAGAAATAGAATATTGTAATAGGAGGTTTTAGTAAAATAAATTAATAATTTCAAATGAAAGAAATTTACTAAGGTCGGTAGGAGAAGCAGAAGATAATAAGCGACAGAACTCTGTCCAATTTCGGAGACATTGTGGAAAACATCACCGCACTTTATCTTACCAAAATGTTTTATTCCACCGAGTGGATATCGATTTAGCAACCATCTCGTGTGAGACAGGCCGACCCCGTACCATTGTGGCGCAATGGACTGAGTATTTTGAATAAGTTTGATATTATATTATGTTTACCTTAAAACATTTTAAAGTTTTAATCCAAACTTAAACTTTATTTTAGACTTATATTGTTCAAAATAAATATAAGCCCAAACTACCATACAAATCACACAATATCCTCAGAAAGAACATCCATATCCTAACAAATACAACAAGAGCCGTTAATTTCTCATTTGGTGGAATGAGACACTACGTCACGTGGGTCACAAGCGGACACCGAACGACCCCTGTCCCCGAGTTGGCGAGCGGCTAATGAACTTCGCATATTGGCAGGGCGCGACCTATGGAACTGTGGAAGCTGGAAGTGATGACTAGGATATACTCTAAATAATTACTCATTTGGTATATATTGGTACATTGGTACATTTGTATGTAATTTGTATACAATAATGTTTATGTAATTCAATTACAGTTGGAGTGTTTTTGTACAAAAATTTTATATATCTTGAAACTTTAAAATCTTTTATACATCGGACTTACAGAGTATCTCTATTAACTCTGTTCCTTCTCTCTTTCCTGCTATATGCGGGATACAGCATGTAACTGAACAAATGTACACTCACGCCTGTTTACAAAGTGTTTTATTATTGTTTTAGCTACCAATCACCAATATAATTAATTTTATAAAATTATCCGTAGACTTCACTTTCAATGGATAAAATATCGAGATTAACAATTTTGTACAAATATTCATAGAATGGCACTTCCAGAAGATTCAGAAATAAAGAAGACTCTGGACAGTGGTTAATTACGTGCGATAGTTGGGAGCTCACGAGAGAATGATTGCTGCACGGTAACGACGCTTCGCCAATATTCTCTGGATGTGTTAGGCCATGAAGCATTGTTTCTAGATAAAATATTCTATTCTATAGTTTAAATCAATATTTGAGGACAGTCGTTGCGTACGGCCACAAGGGTACGACTGTAAATGCGATAGGTTGTAGGTTCGATCCCCATTCGACGAAATAAAATATTTAATATTTTCATTTTCTGGGCTTCATTGCCTTGAGAATTCGGCGGAAAGTGGGGAACGCCCGTGTTTTAATGAGGACGGAGTATCGTAACATTAGGCACCCAGATTCCCCCTGCCTACCTTGTAATATGAGGAATAATGTTTGAAGCTATAAAAAAATATGTAAGCTTATTTCTACTAACCGTATAAAAGCCTTGTATTTCTTGCATCTTTAGTTAGTAATACATTTCATAAAATAAAAAATCCAATTTTTTTCAGTAGATGTTAGTATTGAAGTAAGTAGATTATTGATTATCGATATTATTATTTTTGATTTATTTACTTATATTTTACTTTCTGTTTATTTATGTTATTTATGAATGTTATGCAAGAACCCCTGTGCAGGTGAAGGCCTCCGCCAAAGATGCCCAGTATTCCCTTGACTGGGCTTTTTGTGTCCAATTTATTCCAGCTGTCTTAATTATATCGTCTTCCCACCTAGCGTGGGGTCTCCCTTTTCTACGGTGTCCGTGTGGTCCCGGCCAAGCTGTAACTTTTTTCGTCCACCCATGGTCTTGTAGACGCGGTACATGGCCGGCCCATTTCCATTTTAGTGATAGTGCTTTTAATAGCCCATCTGTGGATTTTGTTGATTATGTTCTACTAAGCTTACTATTATTTTATCCTTTACAAAATCTCTCTTTCCAGGGCCCGCGTCCTGAGAGCACGTCGCAGTAATGTCATTTGGTAGCCTCACAACAACTAGTTTATGGCACCATTTTGTTGTTCCATCTACTCGTTCCAAAGAAAAAACAATAAACAAGACTACTATATAACATACAGTGCGAAATAATTATGTAAAAACAATAAGAAACGTACAGACCTACATTTTATGCTTAATATTTTAATTTGAAAATTAAACTTATTATATTAAATAAATCAATCTGCTTTCATATTTACCGTACTATTAATAATAAAGACGAATAAATATAGTAATAATTAACACTCTTATTTTACGTCGTGAAATTTTGACATACACGTTTACATTGTTGTCACAAATGAAAAGTCGCGATTTTAAATATGGAAGGTGCTACAGAACAATTAAATTAAAAAACAAACATGAAACAAAAAAAATAGATTAAATATAATTTAAAAAAAACAATCACTAACATTTATCAACCTCATTCACCCCTAAATTTAAATATTACTTCGGGCCCATCAGTCCAGCAGTTCATTAAACTCGATGCAAAACTCATTTGGCTCCAGGCGGCGTCGAGTTACGGCTGTACGTCGGGACACTCGAAGTGACAAACTCATAAACATTTGTCTTTGGCCCGTCCAATCGCCATTATAAATGCGCTAGTATACGCTGACCCTTGTTAAATCTTTATTGGAAGCTTACCGGACTGTAGATTGTTCTAGGAGAAACTGGGTGATAATAAGTTGAAAATTCTATTGCCGAATTTAAAATAATTGATTAATATTTGTAAGGACACTTAATATTTTATGTAATAAAAAATATAAACAATGAAAGCATAATATGTAAATATATTTCAAAACAATTAAATATAACAATGTAATATTTCTCCGAAATACTTCTTTAATCATAAAAGTTTATTATCTATAAAAGACAGCTTACTTATGCCTTATACTAAGCCTAGATTAACAATTATTACAATTATATTATTAAAATACCACATCCTACATCAAATACTACATCTTAAATCAGACATTATTTACGTTTGCAACTCATCTAGCAACTATAAAAATCATGTTTTCAATATAAAACAAAATATTTTTCTAAATTATGTGTGTAAATAAATATAACACAGTCGCAAGGCTACTCGAAAGGTCATGTTTATTTGGTCGAGAATTACTTATTGAGGACCCGAAACGTTTAGCCGATCCCGTTCTAAATTTAAACAAATAATTTATGTACGGTCACTCTTGACACCGAACGTATTAAATATTCTATAGGGTTGTAACCTTGTTACCGGTTAACTTGTACAGATTATATATTGCTTTTAAACAATACAGATAATTAATTTAAAAATGTGATTTAAAATAAAAAATATTACAAACATTGAAAAATGTTAATTTACGTATAATAAATTATTATTTTGTATGTTTGTAAGATGTATTATGTTTATTTTTTATGCAAAATGATGGTTGGCCCTAGTTCCAGGCCCTAGTTCCAGGCCTAGGTTCACTTGAATTATTACTCGTGTCCGAAGCAGTCCAGTTGTGGTCCTGTTATTAATGTGACTACTTGCTCTACACCAGTGCAAATTCACACTAGAAAATCGCAAGCCTTAATCTTAAACTTAAATAAAAGCAATTACTGGCACTAAACTCATAATGATTTTGTTTGAATAAATAATAAAAATATCTTAATTGTATACATAACAAAAAAAGTAGAATAAAAATAAACGTCTAACGTGCAAAATAATTCAAATCATTAACAAGGCACTCTCTTACCTTTTGAAAAATGCAAGAAATTGCAATCTAAGTCTTTGTATTTACGTAGGTATTTATTTAAATATTTTTACATTATCATTTTTATATGCACTAAAAATAAATAATCTCTTGATTCAATTAATTGTTTAAAAAATATTTGTTTATAAATCGAAAGTACTAAGGAACAGCTTAGTATTGTTCATAATATCCGATGAAAAAGAAATGGTCAAAACAAAAGACGTTTCGATATTGAATCAGTGTGGGCAACGGTAATTAATGTGTGTTGAGTGTTGCTTTTTGCTGATGCCAAATATTAAGTACATTTATGTTTGGATGTTATAGTTTAGTGGGAAAGCGTATGGTTGTGAACGTGATAGTTCTGGGTTTGATTCCCACTTGGAGGAATGATTAAATTATTTCCATTCCTCAATAAAATAATGTCTGTCTTAATATAACTTTCTATTGTTTTTTGTAAATAAAATTATAATAAATAAATAAATAGAAATCGCATCCCGATTTAGTAGGCAGAGGGATTCTAGCAAAGGTAGTTTCCACCAAATTTTGGAGGCATTGCGTGTTGAGTGGTGGAACTAAACGCCGCGCTTCGCTTCGACACCAGCACGTAGAAATGAAAATATTAATTAATTCATTTCCTCGAGTGGAAATCGAACCCACAAACCGTCTCGTCACACACTGCATCCCTTCGCCACGATTGGCCTCTATTAAGCTCGAACAGAAACAACACAACGCAACGTGAGTGCAGAAAACAAAAATTATGAGTGTCCATCTTGACTAAGGTGTGTTCCCACCTTAATGTTAAATTAGGCAATCCATCTAAGAGTAAAGGGCGTTAAGGGCCTAATAAATTAGTATGGGGACAGTGGGGATAATAAACACGGCGAGGAAATGGCACTGCCAAATAACTTGTTAGGAGTTGCCCACACCTCCCCCCGTATTGACTAATTACGGTGCTTTGTTTTATGTTCAAAAATTTTAGGTCAAGCAATATTGTTGTAATGAAAGGAAAATGTCTTAGAAATTTATTGTATTGGAAGGAAAACGTCTAGTAAAAGTTTTGTATTATATCTTCTATTAATATTATCTTATGAAGCTAAATGTACATAATGACAGACTAGCAGGGGCATAGTCTGTGTCTGTTAACGCGATGATTGTCGGGTTAATTCCCACTTGATAGTATGAATTATTTTAATTTCCTCGGTCATTGAGAAGGAATAGAATACAGGGTATATCTATAACAAACATATCTTCGAATTTTTATTTTTTTTTTGAGAATTCCAAACAACTGTGCCACGACAAATTACATCACTAGAAACCTAACTAAAACACTTCAAACACTAACCCCCCCTCAAACAAAACCTAAAAAAACAATGCCTATCTACAATTACATCCCTACACGGTACTTAAGGCACTAACATACATCTATCAGGCTAATCTATCGGGACGGGTGCCCGCATAAATTGGTGCGCAAGCGCAGGTATAACACCGTACAGTGTACAAGGATGCCCACTCAGGCCGCGATAGCGCGACATCGCCTTATCTGGAGAGGTACTCGGTGACACTGTAACCTGTGGAGGCTTTACTTTCTATTGTTTTATATGAGATTTTTTATATAGATAGATAAATACATAGATTTGTAATATTTAATTATGTGTTTGCAGGTTCGATTTCCAGTCAAAAGAGTGATTATGTTTTTATTATTTTCGTTTCTCTGGTAGATAAAGCGCAGCATTTGGTTCGGTAGTGTCTCGAAAATTAAGCGAAATGTGTAGAACTGAGCATCCTAACTCTAGGTTCCTAACTGTGTATATGGGAAGTACAGTTATTATTAGAGTGTTTTGGAGAATAATAACAATAGTGTAAGTATAATAAAAACATACAAGTAAAATTCTTGTAAAAGTTATATTATAGCAAAGAACAAAAATACAAAATAAATAAAATCATCTTAAAAAATTATCCACTCAACATTTAGTAAATACCTATACAAAAATAAACTTAGCAATATCTAGTTCATCTTCTCAAGCGTGGTGACAAAGGCGTGGTGGCGGAGGCTCTGGTGTTATCGAATTACGATTTACGATGGAGAGCCTATCTGCGAAGCTCGTGTCGCCAGTATTTTTTATCTCTTGCTAAAGTATTGTTCCGGAATATATGGCTGTCGCGCACTTTCTTTATGGGAAATCTGCATTATACGGTGTAGAGGTAAGAGAAATTTAAGATTTTTAATATATATATATATATATATATTTTTAGTAATTTTTCAAATTTCTTAAATTATAAAGTAATAAAAATGGTTTTTAAAAGAGATTTGTCTAAAATTTTAAAGAAGTCAATTTAGTAATCATTTGAAATCATCACCACCGACCACCACGGACATCATCTGACTGCAAACGTGAGGGTTGTGAGTTCGATTTCCCACCGGCGAGTGAGTTGTGTTTATTTCCGTCACTCCTCTCTCTCACAATCAAAGCGCGGACTTCTTCGCTCTGGCGTCAGAGTTAACCGCGGCGTTGAGTACCACCACTCGATGCGGCAGAATGATGGCGGAAAATGGAGAGCGGAGTGTCTTAGAATATTAAAAGAAATATTAAACTCCATGATAACCTCTATTCAAATAATTTTTTACATCACATAAAACATAGATACTCGTATATGATAAAAAGAAAATACCTAAATATTTAATAAAAACACACGTAACATACAACTTAAGCGTCCACATAAAAACCACCAAGTTATAAATTGCCACTTCGGGACGCCAGTAAAAAGCGAATCATACCAAGTCTTCAGGCCAGTAACGTCGCACATTACCTTACAATTTTGATGGGATCTGATGTACTGGTGATTCGAAGGTAGAGCACTAACCGATCACTGATATGTCCTGGGACAGGGATGTATTTTGGTTGTGTAAAAAATATTTTTAAAAAAGCTGAAATAAGTGGAGTTAACCTAAGAATAAAATATATTGTGTTATTTTATATTAAGAATAGAAAAATATTAAGAAAAATCAGTTTTAATTAGAACATAACGGGATTCAAACCCGATCCTATTGGAAACTCTCCATCTCCATTTCAGTTTACCAGATCTTTTAGCTACTGAGAATTCACTATTAGGTATATACTGCATATGATTAAAAACATTGGTTTATAAGAGAAAGGAATAAAGTTAAATAGAAACATGTTTATTTTCCAACTGTAAATAGCAAAAACTCATTTGTACAGGTTGACTATTAATTTCTATTATGGCGACATATCAATATTACCTACCTATCAATATTACCTACCCACTAAAATATCTTAATGGGAATGGAGTTTCTTAACACTCTTACTATCACATATAATCATCACATCACCAAAACTAATAAAAAAAAATACCAAAAAAAAAACCAGAATCCGTCACAAGCAGCCATCAATACGAACGGTCGCGTCCCACGAGAGCAATACCACCACGAAAATCATTCCAACGCTAAAATATCAATAAAACACAAACACCCCCCCTTTTGATGGGACACTTTGTATTTTTGTAACGGCCGCCACGACCGCAGCTTGATGCTTTACTAGATTTACATTGGGTCGTGCCTTTTTATTGGCGTTTACGGAATAACGGATAACGGAAGGAAAATGTGTGGATTTATCACCATTAATTTCGTGTTCCGGTATTTCTGATGCGGGAACGTGCTTGGAAAGGAACCTTCGATTTAAGGTTTAAGTTTGGATTTCAATGTTCACTTTTAAACATGAATTTGGAGAATTGTATTTGTATTTATATACTTATTAATAATATTGTATTAATAATGGAGTAAATATTCAGAATAATACATGGATAACTACATAAGCATTCTAGATTATCAAGACAAAACCACTACTACCAGAACTGCGTGAAAATGAAATTCATTCAATGTTGCCAACAGGGAATCGACCCCGAAACGATCGCGTTTACAGTTAGACGTGCCGGTGCACCGCGACGGCCTTAATTTATCAGCACCATGAGCGTATCTTCAAGGGAAGCCTAAGCTTCAGTTTCGAAGTAATCTTTTTGTGTAAGCTTTACATCTTTTAGTATTAAAGGTTTATTGGTAAAAAATTTGGAGTGGGCACTGTTCCCCCCAGAATTAGAGACGCCCATCGACGTTACTGTAATATAGATTTAAAAAAAAGGATTTGGGCTAAATCAACATAATACATATTACTCATAGGTATACAAAGTCATCATCCACTTCCATTGATTGGCTGGTAGAGATTTCTTTTAGAAATAAGCCGACCTTTGCTAACTAAACTTTTAATTTTGTATTTCTTATATGTTTTTATGTGTAATAAAGAATATATAAAGCTAATTTATTTACATAAAAACTATCTTACACTCGTCACTAACAACAAAACTTAAATAGATTCCTCTCTACACTCAATAATACCAAAATATTATGATAAAAATGAAACATCTATTTACATAACACTTATTATATACCCAAAATCCATATCGCTACACCATGAAGTTAAAACAATATTGATATAATAGATACCTACTTATACATAATATATAGAAAACAAACACTCCGTCATTCTAACCACACTAAATCGATCCGAAGACACAAGTGACCCTCCTGGACCTTCGAGGGTATTTATTGGAGGTAATTAAAAAGAAAACAGACAAAAGCCCGCAGCTGATCGAGACGTGAACTGAACGTTAAGTCCGTAGATAGTAGACGAGGTAATGGTTTCTTAATGTTATCGATGAATTACAAAAAATATATGTAAAAAAATGTAAGCGCAAAGCGTGTGGGTTCGATTCCAGCTGGGAGATTTAAAACATTTTATATTTCCATTTCTTTGTTCTGGTAGCGAAGCAAAGTTTGACTCGATAAATATTAATTTAAAAACAATGCTTATTGCTTTACTTTTCTTTATATTTAAAACATCATTATACATTTCATACGTAAGTAAATAAATTTAAATCGTTGGTATAACACAGACATTTTAAATATAGATATAGATTAAGAAGTAGAATATGAAGCAATACATGGAAAAGAAATATCTAATAATGATTTAATAAAAAGTAGTGTTTTAACATTAAATTCCCTCTGCCTACTCTGCTGTGCGCGGGATACAGCGTGAAGCTAGTTTTTATTAATAAATAATATATAAAATAAAGAATAATTTTTATATCTTATCTTTTTACTTCCCTTATCGAGGTTTGATTCTTCACATCCGCACATCACTACACAATCACAAGCCGGCAGAGCAAAAGAGGACTTTTATCAGTCGCTCCGATACCAATACTTCTAGTTTCCAACACGTAATTTATTACCACCCTTCTTTTACCTTCTATTGTATTATTAGCCCTTAAGTCAATGTGTTAAGGACTATTATTCTTTTTGTATGTATATTTTGGATCGAGAACAATCTTCTTACTTATCCTGTTTCAACTTCTGAAGTCCATTTGATCTAGTAAAGTATACAGCAAGTAATATAGTATTTGAGGCCAGTGGTGGAGCAGGGCACAAGCATGGGAATGTTGACGTGATAGGCTGTGGGTTACATCCCCATTCGAGGAAATGAGATATTCAAAGTCAAAATTGCTGAAAACCTATGGATATATACATATACTAGCGGCCCGCCCGTGACTTCGCCTGCGTGAACTACGTTATTATTAATTTCTGTTTTCATGAGACGTTCCTATAAGTGACGTCCATAAAAAATTTGAGACTCCTAGCACTTATAGTAACGAAGTTTCGTACAAACTATCAACCCCCAAAACAACCCCTTAGGAGTCGAATATTGCAAATTCCCGTCTTAGCGAGCACCTACGTCCTATAAGTGACTCCTATGCAAAATTTCAGATTCCTAGCACATGTAGTTTCTGAGATTTCGTCATGAGTGAATGAGTGACCTTTCGATTTTATATATATATAGATAGATTTAGTATATTATATAATAAACATAATATGTTTATAACTGTCATTCTCTACAAAACATTTACAATATCGTGATAGAGTTAGTTCATAAGCTTAAAAGAGATAAAATAATTGTATTAGTATATAAAGCTTTCGAGGCCATTGTAGCGCAGTGGCACAAACGTATGACGACTTACTGTGGGTCCGATTCCACTCGTAGGAATTAGTTAAATTAATATTTTCATTACTTCGTTCTGGAGTCGAGGCAGCGAGGCGATGTATTCCGCCACCTAAATACGCAATGGTTCTAATATTCTGCGAAGAGTGGAGAGCGGAGTATCTTAACACTAGGCTATCTCTGCCTACAAACATATAAAGCTTTAAAAACACATTTAATCTACATATGTAATATATCTAACTCAAAAAGACACATGACACCAGAGACGTACTCGTATCCTAAGAAATAAAATGAAAATATGTTATTCCAAGTATAATTATTCCTTGTGAGTTTTGACATACGACCCGCCGGGGAGCCGTTCAGCTTCCACACAGATATTCAGGGGCCCACCTGCTAACTTCGCTAACTTGCAAAGTGGAGAGTTCTTCGGAAAGAAAACACATTAACCTTTTCTAATTTCACATATTAGATTCTACATGTAGTAAGAGCAGCAGAATACGAAAAATATTTGAATATTCTGGATTGTACGAAAAATATATTTCTCAAAAGCTCAATTCTTGAGAAATTTTGTGTTGTTTGCATCATCATCTACACACAGCAGTGTAGACAGAAATGACCTGGTAACTTAGTGTTTAAACACTCCATTCTCCATTAAGACACTTCCGTTTGACAGGCAGAGTTCAACGCTGTGCCTCGGTACCAAGGCGAGGAGATGCAAGTATTAAATATTTCATTTCTCCGACTGCAAATAGAACCCACAATCATCTTATTGGACTTCTGGCTTATACCCCTACGCCAGGACGACCACTTGCCTTAAAATCAGCTGAAATAATATATAATTTTATCTACAATTACGTAAACAGAAACGATTTAACCTCCCGCAATATAAATTATTTAACGCCATAAACCAGTGAAGGTGTCACTATTACAGTATATTAATAATAATAATATGCAAGAATTTTATAGCAACCTCATTAGAGTGCATAATAATTTTAATATACGCAATACGTCCAAATTAATAGAACATTTTACAACGTAGGATAATAACTTATAGGAAAATAAATCAAATCAGCTTCACGCTCTATCCCGCATACAGCAGAGTAGGCAGAAGGAACCTAGTGATAAGACACTCCGTTGTGTGACGGAGCTCAACGCCGGGCTTTTTCCTTGGTGCCAGAGCTAAGAAATAAAAACATTAAATATTCCATTTTCTCGAGTGGGAATCGAACTCGGAACCTGTCGCATACAGTCGCCTGTCCCTACGCCACAACTGACTTCTTTTTATTAGTTCATATAAGTTCCGCCACTCTACACGCAATGCCTCCAGATTTCGACGGATAATTGAGCGCGGAGTGTCTTAACACTAGCCTATCCTGCTACATGCGGGATACAGCGTGAAGCTGAAACAAAAAAACAAATAACAATAATAAAATACGGCCATAAAGTCAATTGATATGTTATGAGAGAAGCGAATATTTATGGTTGCCGAGCTCATCGACACGGTGCACGCAGTGCTTGTTCTGGACGGGGAAGGCACCGTCATATTGTATGGAATGATCGCCTCTAATGTGTGTAGTGGAAAACATTGCTTATATAATGCCAATGACGGCAGCGTGCTTTACTATAAATTAATTTATAATTTTAAAAATTAAAGGGTTAAAAAGTACTGGTATTCATAGTCCGAACAGTAGAAAATAAATGAACAATTGCTAAATTCAATAGAAAATTTTCTATTATAGCGAGATTTAAATCTGATTCCTTAAATATTGTCTAAGTTCTAATTAATTAAGAATTTTTAAATTTGAAACATTTTTAACTATATTTTATTAATGTCACTATAAGAAAGTCACCAATCCAATATATTGTTTTTTACTTAAACGAACCCTGTTAACCTAAAATTATATATATTTTTAATTTTATATTTCACATAATACTCAACAGTTAACATTGTTATTAAATTTTCATTTCTTCATTGTGAAATTTCACCACTGAACTCGCAATGCCTCCAGAATTCAACGTGAAATGAAAAAATGAATTTCATAAATTAAAATTCAAATTCAAAATATTCTTTATTCAAATACGCAATTATTATAAGCACTTTTGAATCGTCGAATGAACATATGAACAAAAAGCTATCACCGCCACCGGTTCGGAAGGCAGTTCTGCTGAGAAGAGCCGGCAAGAAACTTAACAGTTGCTCTTTTCAAAATCAATGGTACAGTCTATTACATTAGCTGTCAGCTATCCTGCATTACATTCAATAGACATTAATTCCATACATGCTTATCCTCTAAATATTCTTGAACAGTGTAATACGCTTTACTTGTTAGAATTTTTTTTACAGATATTTTAAATTTTGGTAGTGGCAAACTAAGAACACACTGCGGAATTTTATTATATACACGTATGCTCAGACCCATAAAGGATTTGCTAACTTTTTGGAGGCGAAAACTTAGTGTAACAAGCTTATCTTTATTTCTCGTTCTTATCGTATGACTGTCACTATTTTTGCTATGACAATTTATATTTGGTCGGACAAAGAGAATGTTATAATATACAAATTGGGAAGCAACTGTAAAACAAAAACACTAGGTTCCCATCTACCGTGATGTGTGCGAAATATAAAGTGAAGATAATTTAATTATCAAATTTACTCAAGTAGAGCATACTTCCACCACGTCACACGTCAGCGACGGTCGGTCCTTACTTTATGGTGTTGTCATATCAGTCTTTGTCGCCGCCGCGCCCCGCCTGCATCAGCTATCGCGACATCTCGCAGAGCTCGGCTAAAGTACCGTTTATATGTAGATATTGAGGAGAGATAAGGGTATAAATAAATAATAACTCTCTCAATGGGAGTTATTATTATTTATTATTGTCGCTTTTTTCCCACGAGCTAATAGTAAAGGTAAAAGTTGGTAAAAAGTCTAGAAAATTTTATGCATATTAGTTAGGAATAGAAAAAATTATATTTTTATTATTATATCACTTTGTAGGTATTTAGAAGAAGAAATAATTTTCTAAAAAAATTACATTGGTAATGAATTTAAACACCTTATTAAAAGAAAGTGTGACTGTAAATACGACTGGCTGTGGGTTCGATCCTCACTCGAGGAAATTAAATGTTTAATGTTATTTATTCGCTCTGCTGTCAATGGAAAGCCCGGAGTTGAGTACCGCCTCTCAACACACAATGCCTCCAGAATTCGGTGGAAAAGTGGGAACGGAGTGTCTAAACAATGGTCCCTTTGCCTGGGAACAATAAAAGGCACAAATTAAAATAACTTATTAAAAGAACGACTGCGCTTACAATAATAACTACAACATAAACAAACATATAAGGGTACAAGTAATCTTTTGTTATTTCAGGTTCCCAGCAAAAATGTAACACATACTTATTATAAACGTATTAAGCATAAAACGTTCACAGAATCAATATTTCACGACGCCAATCTTTGTTTGGCTTAAATTTCTCGACATTCCAACCTTATAATCGATTCTTAACATATTTTACGGCCGCCATGTTTAAAATAACTTACAATGTAACCATATTTCTGTATAAACGATGAGATGATGACAAAATTCTTCTCAGAATGAGAATAACACCTATTCTCAAACAAGATGCCTTATAAAATATATAATAAAATGTCACATAAAGTAAAATGAGTTGGAAGATATTCTTAGAAAGGAAGGCTTCGTATACATTGTCGTATTAATTGATTTATGCCTCGAGTCCGAAGGTGACACATCTCTGTCATTACTGACCGTTCGGTTATTTTATTAGCATTGTATTGCGTAAATATGTATTTTGTATGATTTAGTGGTGTGGATGATGGTCAACGAGCTGGGTATGGTTTAATGTTACTTTTATTTATTTTTTTGCATGTCTCGTATGTCTCATAATGGGCGGTGGTTAGCCTTAATTACATATAATAATGTCTTTTTTTTTTATTCAATTTAAAGAATCTGCAGTTTTTAAAGATGTTGTATGGTGAGAGGTTGAACGCGTCTATTTTTAGCGTTTGTAAAGTGAATAGTGAAAAGTGTTCCCCATTTCAGAAAGAAGAATACTTTTTTGAAAACATATAAAATGTTTTAACTGATGTGAACTGAACGGTCCAAGCCCTAAGACCACTAAGCTATAAATGTGTTATTCTTTCCGAGAGGGTCAGGTTCAAATCCAGGTACGTTCAAAGCTACATCTATTTCTTTAAGAAAAGTTAAATTTGGACATAGCAACTGTATACATTAAAATACTTAAATAAAATAATAGTGAATTTCACTTCTGAACAAATACAAAGAACAAACAATTGTTCCACCATTTTAGAACTAAACTACCCATCTCCAGCAACGATTATTATTTCACATAACCTTAAAGCTAATAACAAATTAATTTAAAACACGACAGGAAGGAACAATGGGTATAAATATTAATTGGGACGACCGGTTTCATATCTAGTACCTAATGAATAACTAACGTAACGGCTTGCTACGGTCCGAGTGGAAATTATCAATTTCTGGAGTCCCGGGACGGGGACCCTTGACGAGGACCCTTGACTCTGTTTAAACTTCAAACTCTGTATGATATTAGTGTATGAGATAGGGGTGCTAATTTTAATTAGAGTTATTAGTTACTTTTGCGTGGTTTTGTAAAATATTTGTTGTTTTTAATGAACTAACGAGGTAAAAATTGATTTAGTCGCAACGCAATTGACATTTGTTTGTCTACACACAAATTTTGAGGGGTTCCAATCCAATTATTTTTTGTTTTCATGCTCTGGAAAGCAATTCGCAAATTTTGGAATATTACTTTGTATCTATGTAATATATTATATAATATATTTGTATCTATGTAATATATTATACGATATAATGAAAATTCCTATAAACGTGTGTCACCAGTTACCCTAATTCTTCCTGATATTCCTACAAAATATCACAATTACCTATATATACCGAAACTAAACAATCATAAAAACATAGGTATTTATATAACGAAGGTATTTATATAACTACCTACATCTTATCAATACAAAAACTACCTAACTTCATCAGCCAATTGTTCATCGAATACATAAACCATAACGCGATACTGTTTCTTTATTATTAAATTTACTTCCCCTATAAATAATATTAAATAATAAGATATATTTAGAGACAAAGGCAACCCTACCAACCCCTTGCCGTCTCATAGCCAACAACGTGAAAGCAATTCGGCAAATTGTTATTGACATGTTAATAGTTCGAAGGTCTACTCTCACTCACGTCGCAGTGCGGGGTTGTGTGGTGGTGCCAAGTCGTTTGTTCAACCCCTAAAAGTTAATTTTGTCACTTACAAATAATTACTGGCGACTTTATGTGAATTTTGGATAAAGTCCATCCAAGTAAAGTGTATATTGGGGTAGTTGGTACAATTCTTGTAGAATGTTTATAATTGTTTCAAAATATCAGTGCGGTGTTGAGTTCCGCCAACTGTCACATAATATCTATAAAATAGGAAACAAATGAAAAGCACAATGAAGTAACGTTTCTTTGTTGTATTAGTATGTTATTCTTTTTATAAGCTATATAAAAGACAAAATTGTAGTAATTTAATGAATTATAGTATCGTTATATAATATGTAACTTATTTGAGAATATAAATAAAAATTAAATAAATGCACATATCTTCTAGAACACAACAATTTCAACCAATATCTATATATGTAAAAGGACTTGTCCTCACTGACTGAAGCAAGACGCACGCACAGACGTAACCGCTGTGCGTAGAAACGTGAAATTTGGACAGATGTTTACTTTTGTAATCTGGACATCCACTAAGGGATTTTGAAAAATTTTAACCCTAAAGCGGTAAAATAGGGGTTGAAAGTTTGTATGGAAAAAAAATTAAATCGGCACCGATTTTTAATAAATTTTAAATTTAAATTTTTAAAAGTATTTCATTGAACACGTGTTTCATGGTTTATTAAAATTCACCCCTAAGGGTGCAAACAAGCAGGCGAAGCTGCGCGCATCCGCTAGTAATATATAAATCTGCACCTCTCGTGTCAAAAGGTCACCACTAAGTAACTAGGTACCTTCAAATCAAATACATATACCTAATAAGCTAACAAGATGCCAATTACGAAATCCTGTCTTAACATTAGATTTGAGGAGTTCCGACTCCTCCGGACTTAATGAGTTTAGCCCCGAGACAGGTGGATGTTTGCTCACGTTGTATGACCTCCAGCATCTGTCACAACCCTTTTCTCATGGAATCTCTATGCTATTTATAAACAGTGGATAATAATTATTTGTTTTAATTAAAATAATATATTAGATATCAACCTTTTTAGAGGATCTTCTTGTTATTTTATTTGATTATAGGTTACTAGCTTTCTACGACAGCTTTAATGGTTATTTTTTATCACAAAAATTAAAAAGGTAAGTTTCATCGGTATGACAGCTACCTATGTTATATACATATAAATCGAAATATTAATGTGCTATTTGGATAAATTCGTACGTACGGTATCCCGCATATAGCAGAATAGGCAAAGGGAAACAGAATAGTGCTAAGACACTCCGCTACCTAATCGTCACCTAGTTACAATTTTAGACAATTGGCGTGATGGGTGGCGCCACTGAAATGAAAATAGTTAATTCCTTTCAATAAAAATAGAACTCACGACCACTGTTCTTAAAGTCAGACGCTGAGCTGTACCACAACGAACCTTATAATTTTAAATACATTTTAATTAACCTAATACCTAATCTTTATCATCTTATTACTTTATCTTTATAATATTTAACACGTATGGCCACCCTAGTGATGCGACTCCATAAATAATTCAACTTATCAAGGCCCAATTGTGCCAATGGCTCCTCAGCCTCAGGTCGGTCTGTCTACGTTATTGTATCCTATCTAATTATTTATTTACGTTTGGACATTAATACTATTTCATGGTGCTAGTACCGTGGCTGACTTGAAACAGTAGTTGCGAGTACGAATACTTAAATAGAAAAAGGAGACAGACTATAAGGATATAGAGATAGACTCTGGTCCTAACTAAATAATTTAAGAAGAAATGTAGCTTTGGAAATCTCTAGTCTCTTAATCTGGCAAAGGGCTGATAATTAAGTTATACTTTAATTATTTATTACTTTAATAATTCGTTAATTTGTTCTTTTTTATATTTTAACCTTGGAACCTAATATTAAGACTGCAATCCCTATTACTCCTAAGATTGTAACAAAATTAATAAAATAGCAATATCTCATCACACTTGCGACAGCGCCACGGTGTGGCTAAGTGGTTTAAAAGTGTAGTTACCCCCTAAACATTTAATTGCTTGTAATTTATCTCGCGACTAATCCGCGAACGCGTCTGCTCCCATGCCGCTTAAAAAACCCAAGCTTATATATCCTCTTGATTGCAAGCTGTCAAGTCGTGGGATTTTTTTCTTCTAAGCCCCCAATTATAATTAGTTACGTTGTTTTGTTTCGAAAACCCCTTGGAAGGAATCTTAGGAAATTTTATTTAACCACAATGTATTATAAAGATTATACTTTTGTCCAAAAGCCTTTTTAGAAGTTGAAAGATAACTTTTAATTATTTATTTATATGAAAATTTGATCGTAGCGGGATTCCGCTGAAGTCCCGAAGCACTAATGGCACAGGGGCACAAGCGCTGACTGACATGTTGTGAGTTCGACTCCAACTCGACGAAATTAAATATTTATATTTCCATTTCTTCTCTCTGGTGTCGAGACAAGCCGCAGCGTTGAGTTCAGGCACTTAACACTCAATGGCTCCAGATTCGGCTAGTATATTCACACTAGGTTACCTCTGCCTACCCTACTGTGCGGGATACAGCGTGAAGCTAAAAAATATATTTGAAAAATCATTTAAGCAGTATGCGAGTGACGCTTTCAAAAATGAAGACCAGATTCAAAATTAACCTTTTTTGGTGGATTTAAAAAACCAATTGCATTTTAAAACGCATTACGTTATTAGAGCGCAACATTAGTCACGTAATAAGGCGCCTGTGAGTCCAAACATTCATTTTGTTAAACGTGCCCCGTAATTGGCCCCCACCTCGAGATGTTCCCGGCCGCAAAATTTATTACTTAATTACCTTAAGACAACGTCTCCTACGACTTCCCGACAGATGTTTTTTATTCCCCTGGAAAAACAAAACGCTTTAAGAATGACATTAATTAATTCTTAATGAAATCCATCTTCACCCTCCGCGTGTTTTAATTTGAACGGTCGATTTATTACTTGTACAATTTGTCGCGAACTCTTCTCCTTCCCTTCTTGTAATTAAACAAAACCATTCGTTATTACATTTATTTGCATATTACATGGACACTCTCCAAATTAATCTCTTTAAAACGAATACTGATTATTATTTAAACCGATTGCTTTATGCCATTCATGTTTTTCAAATTGTTTGTGAAAAATACCTGAACGACATGTCGGTGATGAGAAATGACCTAATATTTCCTTTGATATGGATCTTCTATGGATGTGTGGAATAAGGGCTTGTCAAATCTGAGGTAGCTGTCGCCGGAGTTCTGGTCCTTAAATGCTTTGTGAGTTAGATCCTTATAAGAGTTATCGCTGTCGTGGTACTGGTGACTGTTTATCATTCTGTTATCGTTTCTATTATTGTTCGACATAGGTTTTTTCTCATCTTTTTGAGGCAGAACGGGCGTTGGAGTGACTTTTTCATCTACTTTCTTATCTTTATTGCTAGTACTAGAACTAGCTAAGTCTCTATATCCGAATCTTCTCTCATCTTTCCGTACTGGAGCATAATATGGATATCTATTTCTAAACCTATAGTCGTACCTACCAGTTCTCGCCATGTAGTCGTCATCAACACGCCTGTAGGGGTCAACAGAGTACCGATACCTTAAATCAACACTTGGCGGCGTTCGAACAACTTCCGGTAGATGAGCATAATAAATAATCCTCTTTGGCTTCCTCGGAACATAATTATCGTACGCTTCATCATATCTGTCCACTCTCGGTCCGTACCCGGGGTAGTACCTTTTGCTATCATATAAATCATAGTAAGGATCACGCCTGTATAAATCGTCAGCACCATAATATCGATCATCGTAGTAGGGCCGCCTGTTTTCTTCCGGATAATAAACGGCCTGCCTCGGGAACACGGGCTTGTACTGCATTCTCTCCTCTTCAGGTCTTACGAATTCGGTTCTTAAATCATCGGTTCTTGTTGGTCTCTGTATCGATTCTTTATCATTCCTCGACTCGGAAGCCTCGAGTACCTTGTTCTGGGTCACGAAGTTGACGCGAGGCATTCTAGAATTAATGAGATCGCCTGACGGCTGCGGCGGGGTTAAGATATCGTCTGAATGGTCATCGTGGCCCGGAAACGGTAATTTGATCCAGTTTTCGTTGGAAGCTCTAGCTCCCCGGCCCGTTGGCTTGTCTGTTACGGTTTCTGTAGTTTGATACATTTGCGCCGACTGTTGAGCGTCGTTGGTGAGAGATATTTTTGTCGTTGGGTCTTCTGAAGGTAAAGGTCCGGGAAGCCATGGGGTGTGCTGATTCACATCTTTTCTGTTGTCCGTTCTGATGTTGTAGAACTTTTCTTCTTCAATTACATCTCTACGACCTCTGGCAATGTCTGCAGAATTTTCCTGAAAACGACATAAAAATAAATTATATATAAGTATACCTATTAGAATTTTAACATAATTCTGCCCTTTTTTCATATGTGTTTACTTACGTTGAGTTCTTGATTGAAATTTTGTTGGATATCAAAAGCCCACACCGACTGTACTAAAACCGCACACCATATAACAGATACTGAGATGGTCTTCATTTTGAAGCAAGTACACTGGAACAAAATATATTTATAATTAATTACAACAAGATTTAAATTCTTTACTTTTATTTATTTATATGTAACCCGTTCTAAACTAACTAAGCGATATATTTATTTTAACCATCTTCCTCCCATTATAGACGTTTTTATGTGATTGCCAGAACTAATGAAAATATTACAAATACAAAGATTTCAAAATATAATGTGGAATACGGAGTCTTAACACAACGCTTATATAATAAAAAAATGCAAAAATGCCGAGTACTAATAGAAAATACCAATGTAACTCTTAAAGATTGATTAAGAAAATAATTTTCCTTAAAAAATTATAAACACACGTATAATCACTTATTCGACTTCCATACTAAAGTAGCTATATCTAAATAAATTCTTCTACATCTAGTTTTAATTCTATACAATTTCATAATGCTTTACAATTCGCAAACGCAATGGAAACGGAAGCGCAATGAAATCGACGGAAGTCTCCAAATGTCCACCTAACCGTGAATTTTATTTGCTTAAATTATGGAAAAACAATGTTTTGACCTCGAATGCTTTTAGCTAAATTTTATTGTTCGTTTGTGTGATAGTAGAGATAGTGTTTTAATTGTTTAAAATGTAATTTGGAATCGAAAATTCTTATTAGTTATGAAATACGAGGAATTATACTGTATTATACGTTTTGTCCCAATTTATTTATTACTCGTTGTAAAGTAACGGTTAATACAAAAATTTATTATTATTTTTTTTATTTATTAACGCTACCTAACGACAAATGAGTATGAGTTTTTTATTTAAGACGTTAATAAACAACTATCAATCAACAAAAATAATTATAAAGAAATATTAAAAATTAAGCCACTTTTAGACTTTTTCAAATCGGAAATATGGTGAATACTGTAAATTATACAAAAAAGGGTAGGCCCTACTTACCTACAAATGTAATTTCTACTACTTATATTAAATTTAAAATGAATTTATCTAGTTTTCCCACGCCACACGTAAAGTTCACTACACTCGTTCTGGTCCATATAGCCTATTATTTTGACAAAAAGTCCAATGTCCGTTATCTATCTATTGAATTGTTGACCCACTTCTTTGTTCAATGGTGGGAATAGTTCTTCTAGTTTAATTTTTAAATATATATATGTTCAGCTTCACGCTGTATCCCGCATGCAGGATAGGCAGAATTGAGCCTAATGCTAAGACACTCCGCACTCTACTTTCGTCCTAATTCTCACAATACAAAACTTTGACACCGGAGCGAAAAACATAAAATATTTAATATTTCATTTCCACGTGTTGGAATCGAACCCACAATGCGCTTACAGACATACAGTGTTTCTACACAACTGACCACAAGCAATCAATTCCATTATATTCCCTAAAATTGACTGTAAACGCCGTGGATGTGGGTTCCATTTTCACTCAGGGAAATAATTATATTTCATTCATTTTCATTACCCGCTCCTTAAGGCGCAATGTCTCCAATTTAAGCGGTGTTTTTTATAACTTAAGTATTGTTTATATTATTTTTATATATGTAAATGTACTGACTAGGTTTTTGAAACGTTTAGATATATATTATTTTTTTTTGTAATAGATAACCCTAACACAATAGAGCTGCGGCCATAGCACAGTTGAATTGAAAGTTTAAAATTGTATTTCATATCCAAAGTATTACCTAATAATAACTGTTAGCAAATATTTATTTATAAAATTATATGCATATTCATTTATTAACTGATAAGATTAATTCCAAAGTTTTTAGGATTCGCGTTGATGTATGCTGCATTTAGTAAATGTTTAGTTGTTTATATTTAAAGTACTGTTTTAAAGTAAAAAAAAACTTTTATCAACATATGGTATTAAATATGGCGCTACTACGTCCAAACTCAAGTAGTAAAAGTAAGAATATTACTTCAAAAATATCTATGCACATATACTTAAATGATAGTAACGTATTTTTACTTCAATAATTAAGTAATATAATTAATTACTCACCTATTCATAGTCCGTCCTGCCCGAAGTCCAAGAGCACAGTGTCTATATGCCAGTTCGGGGGCAGTACGGAGGGTCGGGAGTTCAATGCGGCGGTCGCTGAGCGGTCACGGTTTATGAGTGTTTTGTGAATGAAATGGGTTTGTCTCCATTGATTTTTCGTTGTTAACCGACTTCTGTGAAAGGAGGAGGCTCAGGATCCCAAAATTTTTGACTGGGCGAACCGATTTTGATGATTCTTGTTTTATTTGAAAGCTGGCGCAAATTTGATCTATTTCTGACCATGGTATCCATGAGAAAATCGCATAAGTCTTGAATTTAGTATGTGCGCGACTTGAATTGTTTGAATTTGTTTAAATTTAGTAATGGACGAATAGTTCATTATTCCGCCCAACTAATATCGATGATTCATATTCCAATAAAAGTTTAAAACACAAAATAAAAAGCATTAACAATTCATCTTATTTCCGATTGGTGTACTTTACGGTAAAAGCCTCTTCCGACGTCTTCCACTGCTGTCGATCTGCTGCTACTCCAAGCCAAACCCAAAGGGGATTTTTTTAATAATATTTCAAACCTTTTTATTTTTACTGCCCTTCCGTTTTTTTCCATATTTTGTAGATTACTTTTATAGCACTTTTCATAAAGTCAAAATACAATTAAATAACTTCAGTAATATAATGTTTAATATACTGCAGCAATGGACACTATTTTCTAACGGTGAAAATTAGTATATTGTAATTCAGCCGTGTAAACCCACAGGCGTGTCGCCTGCGGTACCCACATCGAGTTATAATCGCAGATACGATAACATTTTGACAATATATAACCTTAAAACTTGATGGCTGATTATTATTATTATATAAAGGTCATTTTCCAACTTATATTGTGTATATTTTGTATATGAAACTCTAACACTGTATGTAGAACTCGATATGAATGGTCTATATATTACTCATCTATTATGTCTGTATCTATTTCACAGAATTAACAGGTATTAGTGTTGAACTCTTATTTATTAACTACTAGCTGCGTGCAGCTTCGCCCGCTAGGGCTTTGATATATCTAACTAAGATTATATAACAAACAACGGATGCTTTCCCGTTTATTTGTTACTCCGAAATATATCCTAAGTTTTCCTCGATACGTTATATATTCACCTCAAAAATAATTTTCATTTGGAGCAGCTTTTGAAGTGAGTTTCCAGAGAAAAACGAATGTTATCAAAACTTATTTAGTAACTCTACTCTTGAATTGATTGATGATCGTTTCCTATAGTAGAGCAATGGTAGGAGATTTAAATGCGACTTGCAGTAATGTTAATATTTATAAAAACCAAAGTGTAAAGACGATGTCTGTGAGATCGCTTCCAAAATTTTAACTTTTCATTTTTCTACTTCATGAAAACAAAGTGGGGCCCTTTATTAGGAAAAATGGCAATTATTTACAAGTATAACAAAATAAAACAATACAAAATTTATTAAGACATATATTTAATACTATTATTGTATTATTAAAAAATAGCATTTCCGTACATAGCGCACTCGAAGCGACGACATAATGTGACCATAAATAACGAAAAACTAAATTATTTAGAACATAAAGAGTGTTATTAGCACTAAATTTAAAAGCTATTCTTAATAAAAATATTAAGTGGTTATTTTATGCGGTTTGGCTGAAATTTTTATAAAAGAAAAACTTTTATTTTGAAATGGGAAAAAGACACAATTTTTCCACTATATAATCTTATTATATAAATGACAAATGATTTTGTAGAACAAATTTATTGAACAAACAAATTTTATAACAATTAAAACTTCATTTATTTCTGCTTAAAAGGGTGCGTAGGTGTAAACTATAATATTTTCATTCACTCCTAGCGTACGATCTATCGCATTCAGCCAAGGCCCTTGTTAATATGTGAACATAATACGTAAATCTTTGTATGTGACAGTTTATTTTGTATCCTTGTCTCTCTGGTTATATAAATATTTTATTTATATTTTTTTACTATATAAGTAAATAACTTTGCATTGTAAAAATTATTTTATTCTATTTTAATTTTGTGATTTCATAGTCTACTAAAAATAAAATATCTCAACATATAGCATAGATAGATATAGGTAGGCAGTTTCCATCATAATGTAAGGTCCGCTCTGATCGGTTACACTACCTACCTATTTTTAGTGCACTAGGTTTGTTCACTACCGATAGCGCGACATGAAAATACTATGGTAGTGTATAATAATAAGCTTTCAAAATCAACAGAAAGAAAAAAAAATTAAGACACAAAAGACTCAAAAATCCAATCACACAAAAAGATCCACGTTAATATAAAGCATATAATATTTAAATTTGTTCATTTATTCTTGCATGGCAGCTTGCGCTGGACCAGCTGGCTCGCTGTCCTTCTTCTTGGAACCAGAGACTATGTCATCGATACGAAGGAGGAGGATCGCTGTTTCTACCGCTGTTTTGTATACCTGGGGAATAGGCAGGAAAATATTAATTTCATTACAATTTAAAAAAAGGAAAATATTAAGATACATTTTAAAGGTTGTATAGAGTGGAGTGACTTTTATATTCTTTACATGTATGGTAATAAAATCAAATCTAATAAAAAATTGTTTTTATTATGGAGATTTGAATCCACAATTTATTTTTACAGTTGATGAGTTATGGCGTGAAGGCAGGCATGAAGAAAGCCTAACTTCAGTTCGTAAGTTAGACTTTCTGAACTTTTGTACATTTTTCTACTCATGTTGAAAATAATTGACAGTAAGAAAATCGTAAAATTAATTCTACAGTCAACTTCAGAACACTCAACTTGTCGACTGTGAAGCTAAAATATTATGCACGAGATAATAACAAAATATTATGCTTATTTTCACAATACTAATAAACTTTTTGTCGTTATTATAATACTGAAAATATCAATTGTACAGGTGTGCCAAGGGTACCCATATCCCCTAGGCCAAGTCCATTATCTCGCTTGCAGAGAGAGGGAGAGAGTTATGCACTAGGGTAAGTAAGTATTATTAAATGTAATTCACCTGCAGCTTGACGGCCAGTGGCTCCCAGATCCCCTTAGCTGCCATGTCCACGATCTCCCCGCTCTCTCCGTCGATGCCGGCCGTCACAGCACCGCCGGCCGAGTGCCGCGCGCGCAGCGCTGTCAGAGTGCGTATGGTGTTCGCGCCGCAGTTCTGTGCTAACGTACGGGGTATTATTTCTGTAAAAGAAATAGGACAATTGTTTCACACTGTATTGGCATACAGTAACATAACAGTACATGTAGTGGCGGACTACGGAGGGAGGGGGGGACGGGGGTCCGACCCGGGCCTCGGGTCCTGGGGGCCTCCAAATGGTGCAAATTCCCTTGATCAAATTCTAAGTAAGCCTTTAAAAAAACGCATAGTATCTACTTAAGAGGACGTTTGAGGAAACAAATAAGTACAATAAACAAACAAGTGTACCGGTAGTTTACATTATATTAATTAAAATTACTTTTATCTTTCTAATGTCCATTTAGTTTGCATGTGGTTCCAGTTTCATAGTTTTTTACTTCATGTTCCTAGAGCCTCCAGACCGACGTCGTTTTATAAAAGTTTGCTCAGCAGCCTTACTGACGTGGCCGTTCAAGTCTTCCCCAACTACAAACAACCATTTCGGTAAACGGAATAGCAAGTAGAACCTCTTCATTCTGCTTTCAGAATTACTCTTTTTCGGACACGCTACAGCCGGCTTGCGGCGCATAGGCACTAGTTTAGTTTGTACTTACGCCTTCAATCAGCACCCTTATATGCATCAAGCTATTGCAACGACCATCAGCTTCAAGAAGCCAGTTCTGAAGCTCTTCAGAAAGAGTTACTGCCATACCGTTTTTACATGAGGGTGACCCGGTGTATATAAACCGGTAACCCTGTCCGTTATTGCGGGGCTTATTGCCCTTCCAGCAAGCATCCTGGAGGAAAGAACACTGGACCCGAAGTCTTATAAGTACACCTGCGAGTTCTCTGCATCGTTCGTTTAGAGAGCCAATATTCCACATTGCAAAGCGAAGTTTCTGTCTGGGTACTAGCGTTTTAAGCAGTGTCCGTACTTGACACGTTGTTGCATATTAGCGGCGGATGGCGGTTTTTAAATGGAGCAACTGCCATTTGACTTCCAAAACCACTTTGAAAAATTATGCTATAATTTTACATATATTATTTATGGACTATTTTAAGACCCCTTATAAGCACCCAAACCGATCTGATGGCTCAATCATTCTCTCAGACAGAGATGTACCTTTATATTGCGCTACTTCTGGAAGGGGCCCCACTTTCAAGTTAGTAAGTACGCATAAACTCGTACCTACTCATTAGACTATTAATCTTCAAAATTTCAGCTTTACTAAAATGACGTAGGTCTGGGGGTCCTGGGATCTCAGTCTATTTTATTTTATACGCGGAACTAATTCTACTACAGCGTGTCAACTAGCTCATGATGATAAATTATTATCTATATTGGAACTAAGCTTATGAATTGAGAATGATCAGGTTTTACATCTAGAGCAGGTGATGATCTGCCTCCACCTGTACCTATATATCAAATGGTAGTAATAGAGAATATCAGTGCTTGTATCCTTCTTTTGGTTGGTCTCTTTTTGGTTTTGATACAAATTTCTCTTTTCTTCTATACGTTATATAAATGGATAATCGTTTTTTTTTAGCATACACACTAATTTGTAAATGAAAAAGAATTGTGTTAAAAATTGTTAGTCCGCCCCTGAGTACATGTAATATAGTAGGTTAGTGAAACGGAATCTAGTATTAAAACATCCCACTTCCGATATTCTCTCCTTTTTGTCTATTAAGACAAGCCATGGTTGAACCACTGAATGTGACACTTCAGGAATGTCTATTAAATTAATAAAAATTGTTTACTACTGCATATATTAATACATATATACATATATTATTATTATATGTATGAGTTGTGTTCACCAAGATAAGATTGTAACAACTTCAATAGAGAAACATATTAACAACAAGCTATTATTTCACTTGCACTTCAAAGCATTAACATTCAACATTGTTCCTGATATAAAAGGAAAAAAAAGGAAATGTATAGCAAAGAAAAGAAAGAAAAAAGTGTTCTAATCTTTTAGAACTCTCTTGAAAATAATTTTTAATTATTATATGCCAATCATATTTAATTTAAATATATAAGCTCTCATAATAGTTTATTGATTGAATCTCACAAACTACTAAAACAGTTCAAATTAAAGATTTTTTTTCTTTTGGTTAGACCCTCTTTACTGAGCAAGGTTATATGATGACATCATATTAATAGTTTCAATATAAGCAACTGTACTTGCAGTCCGAGTAACTTTCAATTTGTCATACGAAACCATCATCCATAAGACCACAGGACGAAAACAAATAAAAACAAGTTAACCATATAAAATAGCTTCATAATATTAAAATTAATTAATAATTCCATAGTTACCAAGTGCCTGAGCAACAGCACGGTATGGGGTAGCCCGGGGCGCGTTAGCTGCGAGTGCACCGGATAGCGCCATTTCTACCGCACCACCACCGGCCACCAGACGTGGGTTCAATACCTGTCACAAAACAATATTACATACATACAATATAAGATTTTAAAGATAATACTTTTTAAAGTAAAATCTATTTTTTTAACTCCCATATATTAATATCAGCAAAAGGGAACAAAGCAATATAAATTTTGGTTTAGTTTTTTAACTTCATTATAGGGTAAAGAGTATTAATAAATATATTTTTATATTTACCAAATTCTTAGCAACATGAAGGGCGTCTTGAAGGTTTCTTTCAATTTCATTCAACACATCCTTGGAAGCTCCACGAAGCAGAATTGTACAAGCCTATAAGAAAAAAAGCACAAAATTAATATGTGAATCAATGTAAGTGATTCACAAAAACTTATCTACAAAAACTAACTAAACACTCCGATTCAGGCAGAAAGCAAAGAATGGAGTGTCTTAACATTAGATATATAGACTTAAACCGTACGTAACTACGTAAACTTTTCAATACAAAAAACTTCACAAACCTTAGGACTCTTGCACTCAGTAACAAAAGTAAAGTATTCATCTCCAATTTTCTTAATTTCAAATAAGCCAGCTTGAGTACCAATATCTGATTCTTTGAGTTCTTCAGTGCGATTGACAATGGTAGCGCCACACGCCCTCGCCAGACGATTATTATCAGTTTTACGTAATCTAGACAAAATATTATAAAAGTAAATTGAAAATGTTTTTTACTTATATTTTCTGTTTTGTTGTTCTTTTCATTATGGCGTTCCGAGCGTGCCAATTGAGCACAAAGTCACTTCGCCAGTGTTACGTTGAATGGAGAACTCACGAAAGAGGTTGTACGAACTTATATTTTTTCCGCTTCACGCTGTTACATTCTTGCGAGATACAGCATATAGCGGGTACCCACGCTCAACGCACCGACAGTGAAAGGTGGGCTCAAAACCCTTTAGTTTTCTTAAAAGAGCGACGAAATAATAACTTATTCTCTAGAGTGGGAATTGAATCCAAAATCGATAGGTTTAGTACTGTAGCACCACAATAAACTTCACTAAAGATTTTTTCCTATTTGTTTTCACTAATAGTCTAAAAAAAATTATAAAGAGCATTTTATTGTTCTATCATCCTGTTATAAAATTTGATTTGTTCTCCTTACGGGTGAACAGTTTTAGAAAAAAATTGAGATACGACATTTTCTTTATAAAAATACATGTAAACATACACAGGTTTCAATAAACGTTGTAATGGAAAAAAAAACCTATTGAAAGGATAACATTTTTTTAGTATTTGCACTTAAAAGAGTGCCTATTTTCACCCTGCTACAAGAATTATAAAATCACGGTTATAAGAAATATAAAAATTTTATGTATTATTAATATATCACTAAGTACGATAGCATATTTTATTTGAGAGAAAGGACGATTAAATTATATCCCTACTCGGATTATTTCCACATAACAAACGAAATATTATTACTATTTCCTAAACAATGCTTAAATTTTTGTTTCCAAAAAGTTATCTTTTCTTCATGTGGAAACAACACTTTAAAAACAGTAAAAAATATATTTAATTTTAATAACATTAAAAAATCACAATCTATGCATAATAAAACATTCCGAATATTAATTCCATAAATTAAACAACAAATTGATCTTCATTCAGTATACTCTTTTACACCTTTTACACATTTTTTATCCTTTTATGTATAATTTACAAAAAAAATTGAATCCCTTCATTTACCTGCGAAGAGCTGTAATACCAGCTTTGACAAGATAGTGTTGTGCCAAGTCGGACACTCCCTTTTCAGTGACTACAACATCAGGTTTGAGCGCTATGATGTCTTCACACTGACGCTGTACATGCTCCTCTTCTAATTGTAAAAGCTTTGTGAAGTCCTGGAATAATCATGAATAATAAATCATGAATAATAATAATCATGAATAATAAATCAAATCATCATTTATAATGAGGCCAGTTGTGGCGCAAGGGCGCACGCGTGTGACTACAAATACACTGGTTTGATGTTTTAAATCAACATTGATTTAAATCAACAAAGTGGAATACTAACCTGTTCACCAACAATTTCAATATTTGTTTGACTTTCTCCTTTCTTGTACTCCAGGGGACAGTCGAGCAGCAAAATGCGTGGATTTTCAATATATCTTCTCATTTTAGGATGTGTGACATCTTTGTTGAACATCACACCATTTAGTACTTTGGAGTCTTCAACTGTACCCCCAGGGACCTTCTCTACTTTGGCATAACTAAAAATAAATGTAATATTTTTTTCAATAGTATCAATAAAAAAATAAGCCATATTTTAGAAGGCATCCATACTTGTATTATAAATTCGAAAGTAACTCTGTCTGTCTGTGATGCATCACTGCCAAACCAATGATCAGATTGTAGATAAGATTTCATATACATAGAGATACTTGAGGGTGTTGGCATGAACACAAGCTACTTTTTTTTTCATGTTTGTAATATTCTTGACATATACTAATATATTAATTGAGGCCAGTCGTGGTGCAGAGGCCTAATGTCTAACTGTTTTTGGGTTTAATCCCCACTCGAGTAAATGAAATATTTATTTAAATTTATATTTTCATTTCTCCATTCTGGTGTCGAGGCAAAGCTCGGTGTTTAGTTCCACCACTCAACAGACAATGTCTCCAGAATTCCTTTGGTTATTTATGTTTACTTATTATTCTATGTTCATTTTAATTAGTTAGGTAATTTATCTAATATCAAGAATTTTACAATATGCTTTATCTAACAGAAAGACAAGAAAGAAAACTTAGCCGAGAAATTGAACATGACATATGTGAAAATGACATTCAGTTCTTCCTATCCTGCTAAGTGAAATACAGCATAAAAGTAATAAGTAAATTTTACATTAAAATCTAAGTCATGTCAAAAAAATTTACATAATTATTTAGAAGATTAATCATATTTTTTTCTTCAATCTTTCAAAAATTTCCTTTGTCAAACAAACACACCACGAAAGTTTATATAAAATTTTGTACTCTATCCACAAATATCTGTGGTAATAAATTAGACTTACTTTTTAATATCAACTTCAACTCTTCCATTGTCATTGATTGTGACTGTATTCACTGCATCTAAAGCAATGTCCACGGCAAGATCAGCCCAGCGACCAATGTATTTAGTTCCAACGCATGAACGGATCTGAAATATTACATATTAAACATTAACCATTACCATATAACCATTTCAAATAACTTATACTAATTACTTTTATTTCACTTTATATTTATTTAATATCACTACAATATACAGTCATATTACATTACAATATACAGTCATATTACATTACTCTATCTACTGAATTACAATTCATAAAGCAATTTTTATACATTGTAATTAATTTATTTACTGTTTTGTGCAAAAATAATGAAATTGAAACAGTATATAATACTCACAACTTCTTTAACTTTCTCCCTGTCATTCAAATCAATAGGTATGGAAATCTTTTCTTGTAACAACTTGACAGCATCTTCTAAAGCCTGTCTATATTCTCTAATAATGACTGTAGGGTGAATGTTTTGGGCTAAGAAAGGTTCAGCCACAGCAAGCATTTCTCCAGCCAAGACAATTACAGATGTTGTGCCATCTCCAACCTGGATAAATAAATGTATTTATTTAGCAAATTTATGCATGTACCAGTCATTTGCATAGATAATTTTTAAATATTTTCTTTTTGCTTAATTAATAACATATTTGTGATTTGTTATTCATATTTTAATTAATTAAAAAGATAATAAAGGGATGAAGCTAGCATAATCTCACTAATCTGGCACAATATATTTTGTACCTTTCCAAAACAACTTGTTTCTACAAGGAAGAAATTAAAGATTTTTTTAGGCAAGAAATACAAATTGGCCAACAAAATAACTTAATCCAGTTTTTTAAAACTATGCAGTATTACTACTAGTTAAAAGCGAATTACCAATAAAATACCATTATTTATGAAATGAATTAGTTTATTATACAAATCCAGTAATGCAACCATTCTGATACTGTGGCAGCCTCTAGTATTTTGAAGTGCTTCATTAGTGAGATTCTACTCTACTAGACTCTAGATTCTAATCTTTCATTCTTTGTCTTCATCACATGACACTTTCTTTGTACCTAATTGGCATTTTTGAAATGCTATAATGAACAAACTGAACTGAATTTGCAAGACACTTACATTTTTATAGATAAACAGAATAGATAACTATAAGTTAAAATTCAGGTACTGCTATTAATGCTGTTTACATGCATATTTGCTATCAGGTACTGCTATTAATGCTGTTTAAATGCTGTTTACATGCATATTTTTGTTTAACTAAGACCTTTTTTTAAAATTTCTATGATACTCCAAAAACTGGTGGGGACAAATTACTTTAGAATAATATACGTAAAAAACATATAAATTATAACCTCTTCATCCTGTGTTCTTGCAATTTCGATCATGGATTTGGCGGCAGGGTGCTGCACAGTGATTTCCCTGAGTATAGCGTTGCCGTCATTTGTCATTACGATCCCACCCATTGGATCCATCAACATTTTCAACATAGCCTGAGGTCCGAGGCATGTTCGAATAACGTCTGCTATCGTCTAAAATAAACATAACATAGAACTTTTTTTAGCACCAAACCATTATTTACCACGAAAATTTTATTATTTATCCCTATTTAAACACATATTCACCTTTCCAGCATTTATATTCTCCAACTGAACTTTCCGGCCGGAGTCACGTTTTGTATTTTGGCCTGTAAATAAATTCACATTCATATAATGTGTTACGAATATAAAATATAGCAACTAAATTAAGTATTTTACTTACTAAGTACTATAATTGGTTGTTGTCCGTACATATTGCTGAGATTAATTTATTAAATACAAAAGACAAAACTCAGAGAACTATCAGAAAAGAAAATCAACCAAATTCTCAAATCGCGTGGTGACTAATAGAGTTGCCAGTATAAGCTATCAATTATAAAATCAAAATCAAGTAATTGCCAGTACTCATTTTAAAAACAGATACAAAATTGCAAGTAATTGAGTTAAATTAAGTTATCATTTGTATTTATATACAAAATTAAATGTAAAGCCCAATCTTGATAAATTGATTAGAAATGTTAAAAAAGATGTGAAAATTTCAGATAAATATAAGCGGGTAATTTATAAGTTTACCGAAAATATATTAATTTTATATTTATCGCTATTATAAAAAATGTATATATAAATTATCAAAGACAAAGTACTTATTGTGTTTTATTTTGTGTTATTCATATTTAATTAATACATAGATTTTACTTTTTTCTAAAAATTGACAAAAATAACACATTAACTAATTAATAGAATTAAGGTGATCTACGTATAGTAAAAACAAAATTTTCGTGTATTTGTTTTTCTTTATTGTGCATTCGTGTTATTCCGAATGGTGGGTATTATTAGTAGTAATTGCATTTAACTAAAAAAAGAGAAATAATATATAATTCCACAAGCCTTAGAAAACAATAAAAGCAAAAATGTTTATATATCTAGGACAGGCCGATTATGTAAAGGTATTTGTGAAAAACAACCAGTTAGATATATTGTAAAACCTATGAACGAACCTGTTGTAAGGGGACCTCTATTGGCAATTTTAAAACGAACGAAGATCTCTAGTTTTTCTTATAGCCCCATCTGATTCAATATAAGTAAAATAGATGTCGCAATTGTCTCGCAACAAAATTAAAAAAAAAAAAAATATCCATATAACAATAGTTTAATGTTTTACATTTTTAATTGTTTATTTTTTTTATCTTTTTTTAAATTTATTGCTTTTCTTGTACTTTTAGGTTTGTAATATGTTTTTACGTATAATTTTTGCGTTAATTTGCACATATTTGTTTTTTAAATTGTGTACAATAAGAAGACTACTTTTAATAATAGTACGTACTAGTACTACTCCACGGTGGGGCCTTCACATCTTGAGCACATAACATAACAATTCATCCCACCGAATGGGAATCAAACCCACAATCGTCACACTTGTGTCCCTGCACCACCGCGGCCTTATATAATAATCTATATCTATATATATAAAAGGACTTGTCCTCACTGACTGAGGTAAGACGCACGCACAGCCGTAGCCGCTGTGCGTAGAAACGTGAAATTTGGACAGATGTTTACTTTCGTAATCTGGACATCCACTAAGAAGGGATTTTGAAATATTTTAACCTTAAAGGGGTGAAATAGAAGTTAAAAGTTTGTATGGAAAAAAAATTAAGTCAGCACCCATTTTTATAAAATTGTAAATTCTTAAAAATATTTAATTGAATACTAGTTTCACGGTTTTTTAGAATTTACCCCATAAGGGTGCCAATCAGGGGTTGAAAGTTTGTACGGAAAAATCTTTAAATCTCAACGAATTTTTATAAAATTTGAAATTGAGACTCTTAAAAGTATTCCATTGAACACGTTTTTTATGATTTATTATAATTCACACTTAAGGGTACAAATAAGCAGGCGAAGCTGCGCGCGTCCGCTTGTAATAAATAAAATAAACAAAAAAGGTGAATGAAAAACAAAACTTTGGTGCTTGAAAGTTTTTATTAGTGATCTAAGAAAATGTTGAAGACAAAAAATTTCCTTTACGAAAAATAATCTGGATAACTTTAATTTACGTTTTATATCATAAACAGACTAGAAAAGTTTCATGGTTATTTTTTTTATATTCGCAATTACTATTAAAAGATTACTAAAAAAGATTCACTTAGAATTTCATGATATAAGATAGAGAAAAAAGTTGTAAACATTACGTACGACTTTAAAGTTAAGAACTTTTATTTTAAAATCGTTTATTATTTTATATAAATTATTTTTAATTTATTTGAATAGATAAGCGTAAGCTTAATACTTATCCATATTAATATTTATACATATTATAATTTATTATGTGAACGTATTATTTTTATCAACGGCTTATATTAAAAGTATAGAAATTATGTTAGACTAAATATAAATTTGAATAGTATTCATATTTATTATATTACGTATATCGACTACTTATTGTTTTTATTTTTTCTTGTGTACAATATATATAACACTTTTTTATTATAGAACATTTTTACATTTTAAGGACTCTGATCATGATTTACAAATATTTTAATACATTATTTTAGATTTTAAAAAGTTAAATATTACTAACTATTCTAGGTACACAGAATGAATAAATTATTGTTTTAAATCGTTTCATAAATATTGAATAACAAGACATAAAGCTTTTAATCCATGATGTCATCTTCTAAATCCGACGATTCCGCTTTTGCTTCGTCGTTTTTGTCCTTCAATTCGTCTTTATGTTCAAATGAATGTAAATTTTCATAAACACCCTTTAAGTTTCTCATAATATACGAAGTACCGTTTGGTTTCCCCAAAAATCTATTGCTTCGTTCAAAATATTTTTCTGGCCCTTCACCTTGACCCTGATTGGACCTAATTGGTACTGAAAAAGCTGACAGGTGGCGTGGCTTTTGACCGAAGTCCTTTAATCTTTTATCCAAATTTGGCTCTTCAGATCGTACGTCTAACCCAATATTCGGATCTATTGATTCTGGCACAGACCGCTTTCGGTCATAAATGTGTCCAGATACACGCAAGTCGATGAAGAAATTAAGTGGATCTACGCCAAATTGTGGATTATAAATTGGTGGATACCACATCGGTGGGGGAGGAGGCAGGATCAAGTTTGCAGAGGGTACTGAAGTAGCCTCCACAGAATTTCTACCGACGACGCATGGAGCAGGTTTGGGTAACTCTTCAGTACCAACATCTACAAATGTAGACTGTCTCCCAGGCGGTCCAGGACTACTAGGTTTTGGTGGCTCAGTTTTTGGTGACATTCTTCTGGGTGATTGATCGCATACCCTGGGTTGTTTTTCAACAGTCAACTCAAGAGGGACTTCGGGTCGTATTTCTGGTTCCTTCTTTTCTTCATCCTGCTTCGGCCAGTCACGTCTCCAGTCACTTTCATTTTCAGCAAAGTACTTATGTGAACGACGCTTAAATCGGCGGTGATAATGTGGTGGTCGACAGCCATGACGGGCATTGACGAACGATCTCAGCATTTCGCTGAAGAAAAACGCATGGGGCTGAAGTGGTAGAGCGCTGTAGAGATAAGGTGGTGTAGCTGCCAAAAGACGCGACACGAGTTCTGCGTTTCGCAATTCACGTACATGAGTTTTGGTGGTTCCATCTGCGGGCTTCTCCTCTTGAACGGAGCTCATGGTGACTTAGTATCTGAAATAACAAAAATAAATTCACTTTTAGCATTTTATCTACATTGAAATTATAGTTTACTGTATAACATTCTAATCAATAATTAAGGGTACACATAGTATGACCTACGCGAAAGGGCAGATGATGTTGACGGTTTTTTCATAGCATTATGTCTTACGGCCTGAAATAACAAAAATAAATGTTATAACAGGGTAACTACTACTACTACTAATACTCGAATATAAATTCATTTATGTAGCTCCAGTCAAAATAATTGGGAATAGTTAAAACTATGTTTTACTATTAAATATCTCTATAAACATTTTTGAAATTCACGTCTTTTTGACACCAATCTTTACTAATATAATAAAGCGGAAGAGTTTGTTTGTTTGTTTGTTTGAATGCTAAGATCTCTGGATCTACTGGTCCGATTTACTATGTTTCTTTTGTATGAAAGCTGCGTTCTTCAGAAGTGCTATGGGCTATATAACATTACATTACACATATATACTAATAGATTAAAATACGTTCTAATTTGACATGCAATTTATTCTGCCATGTTAATAACAACCGTCGTCGCTACGCAACCGTTACTGCGACATTTTGATATTCATCCTTATGAAAATAAATATAATAATCACTCTTAACATTTTATCTAGATTGAAATTATAGTTTACTGTATAACATTCTAATCAATAATTAAGGGTGTACATAGTATGACCTACGCGAACGGGCAGATGATGTTGACGGTTTTTTCATAGCATTATGTCTTACGGCCTATTACTTTGGGGCAGTGCCGCTGACATAGATACCATTTTTGTGCTCCAATAACGGGCTGTCTGAGCAGTCTATAAAATTGATCCACGGGAGTCGAACGGAAGCGTAGCGGAGCACGGGAGAGGAATAAATTCAAAGACGTTAACATCCTCACACTACACTCCCAATATATCTACGACAACTTAGTATATGTGCATAAAAATATTAATAAATTTAATAAAAACAGTGATCTCCATCAACGTAATATAAGAAATAAAAATAAGCTTGCTGTGCCCTTCTCTAGGCTCCATAAAGTGTCTCACTCATTCGTAGGTCAAAGTATACACTTTTATAACAAACTTCCAAACGACGTGGTTCATTTATCACTGAACTGAACAACTAAAAAAGCGGTTAAGCACAGGCTCTGCCAAAAAGCATATTACTCTATTAAAGATTATGTTCGCCATAAAGATGTTTGGAAATGAGTTGCTCTATTTCTAACTTAATTGTAATTTGTAAATTGAAGTCATAATTGCACATTTTTTTTTGATTATTTTGTTTTTCATTGTTTTTTACTTTTTTCACATGTCCAAGTAAATGTTAAGCATTTTTATGGAATAAAGATATTTTGGACTTTGACTTTGACATAGACTATGAATATCTACGAGTATGTACGCACGCACAGAAAACTTTAGGTACTTTTTCTAATATTAAGAATTTTGTTTTAGTTGTTTTCACTTCTTTTGTTGGATCATTTCAATAACTCAGATATTTTTTTCTAATAATATGTGTCCACTTATTATTCTTTTTCATTATTTAAGCTTATATTTTGTTATTAATTCTGTTGAAAACTGAAAATAATTTCAATAAAAAAAAAAAAAAAAAAAAAAAAAAAAAAAAAAAAAAAGGCGTAGCCGCGTCCAGGTCCACTAGTCTGTAAATAAAGAGACAGGCAGTTTGTCGCAGTTTGTCAAATAGACCAAGGAAACAAAAATATTTGTTATTATTATCTCCTCGAAGTGTGAATTGCACCTAGTACCATCGCACTAAGATTTTAATCTTTCCCCAATTAAGCGGCATATTGTATACAATTGTCAATTGAAAAGATTAAACGAATTATAAACAATACAAAAATCCAATGACTTAAACTAAATTATTGTATCCAATGACACTCGCGCTATCAAGAGAAATCCAACAACGTATCATTTATTAAAATCAGTTCACTAGCTTAACACTGGCTCACAAGTCATACATACGTTCATGTTAAAAATATAACCCTCCTTTACCTGGAGCCCTTCCTGGCTTCACCACAGTTGGTCAAAAATGAAAACATTATATAGAAACGTCAACAAATTCCTAACAACAAAACAAGCAAAATAACAATTATAAGGGAAGTATGGGAATAATAAGCATTACTTCCATACTTCCCTAGTTCCCTATTACCATTCTATTTGTACCGCAAACAGGTGAACGTCTATATCAACATGTTCCCCATACTTGTCGGTTCGTCTGTCGACATCGATTTTTCAGCTCACCGCTGTTTTATTGGCAATATTCGAATGAAGATACATCCGCATTCTAATAACTCGTCGGATTCAGTCGATCGTGTTTGTCTTTTTTTTTTCAATTTCCTAGTTTTTTGTAAAAATATTGAACGTAGTCGGAATTTTTCGGCGTCATCATCCATTTTTGATTTAATTGGTTGAGTGTGGTATGTACATACAAATATTAAAAAAATGTCTGCTATGTGTTTTAGGAAATCAGCAAAATGTGGCACTAGACTTCTAGTCACGCCACCAAGGCAACGCAATGAAAATATTAATAAACACTAATTCATTCCTCCGAGTGGCAATCGAACCCACAATGGTCTCTCTACTTGATAGATAAGTACATATGTATTTATATAATGCAAAAAAACTTTAAGGACAGCCTAACCTACAAAATGCCTATGCACGTAAAAGATAAAACAAAAATACTTTTCTAGTACAATAAAAAAAAAACCTAAATGTGGAGTAACACTTTAAGAATGTTAAAAAACATAAAACAAAACCGGCAACCATTCAAATTTAAATACCAATCTCTCTAACAGATCTGATTTCACGATTCGCACAATTGAAATTATGACAAAAGATCGTCCCTATATCTATATCTATATCTATCTATTATATATTAATAAAGGAACCCTCAATGATTGGAATTAAATGTCACATTACCATATCATTGAGTGAGTTCGGAGTGCGATACATACGGATTTGTGACAATGGCTAGAGGGGTAGAGGGGGCGGTGGAGGGCGGGGGAGGGAGAGGGAGAGTTGTTCACAATAAATTCAGAGTGGCGTATCTCTCTATTCAAACAGTTGATAGCGTGAAGCGGGATGGAATCTTACTTACGCGACGATGGGTAAACATGACGCGCGAGCCTCCCCCCGGTCCCCTTACGGTGTGTGGGTGAAGTAAATCGGAGGTTTTTTTTTTTTGCAATTTGTTTACAGATCTTGATTTTATCGGGGTTTTTCATGATTGGAATGAATAATTTAACGTAATTATTTTTTCTTATACCAAGTCTTAGGAAATTGTCAGTTATTTGTTTCTTATTAGCACCTACTGATTTGCAATTTATAGCTTTCAATGAACGTAGTCTAACTGCTAACAGCTGTATCTCGCACTTAGCAGGATAGCTTAATTTAATTTAATTTCATCGGGTGGAAATCGAACCTAGAACCAGAGAGAACCCAGAACCAGCGTCACAACTAGCCTCGACCAGATGACAAGATATTTACATTTGCTCTTTCATCATTGTAAATAATTCTATTATTTTAAAAGTCACAAGACCAATCTAACAACTAGCAACTAACTTATCCAAAATTTATAACTTTCAATAATTATCAGCTTCACATAGCAGGGCAGGCAGAGGGAACCTAGTGCTAAAATTCAGGAATTATTTCAATAATTATAGATTAGAAGATAAATTGCAACTAAAAAAGACATTTTCTTCTAAAAACACGGAACGTAAGAACAAAGAAACGAATATCATTTTCAACGTTAAATAATTTGATTGGCAAGGTGTGGCGCACGGCGACGAATATTAATTTCCATATTAAAACCGTCACAAAGGAAGCAAATTCAAAAACCTCGGTAGCGGGATGGTGGATGGTGGCGCTGATGTGCTAAAAAACACACTTGGATATTGGACGAGGTATTTGTGCTTGTAATTCTAATGTGCCTCTTGTTCTAACAAATTCGGCGTAGAGATAGTTTTAAGTTTCATGTATTAGTTAGAAATATAAAAATAATTGTAACAATTCGAGGAAATTAAATATTCAGTATTTTTATTTCTTCGCTCTGGTGTCGATGCAAAGCGCGGCGTTGAGTTCCGTAAAATGATCATAACAAAAAACATATTATAGCAAATAAAGACAAAGTAGGTACTGTTAATCCTTGAAATGAAAAATATAACAATTTATACAAAAAATCTAAGAAAATTATTTATTATAGATACTAAAATATCCAAATGTTTCCCACATCTCTAACCACAAACAATATTGCGCGCGGATACGGCGGGGTATGATAATCGCGTCAAAACGCAAGTAAAGTGCTATGGGGGAGACGGCCGCTAAGCTGTGATGTTAAAACGAACTCGATTATTGCCAACGTATCTCTACCTATCTCTACCTATCTCTATATACAACATGAGATACCTTGAGGCCCTCGTGGCGTAGCGGCACAAGGGTGTGTCTGTAACGCGACGGTTGTGAGTTCGATCCCCACTCGAGCAAATGAAATATTTACCTAAAAAATTTAATTTCTTCCCTCTAGTGTCAAGGCAAAGGGCGGCGTTAAGTTACGCCGTTCAACACGCAATGACTCCATATATTGTCCGAAAGAGGAGAGCGAAGTATATTAACACTAGGGTCTGCCTACCTTTCAACATGCGTTATACAGCGTGTAGCTGTAAAAAAATGTAAGTAAAAGTTTTTTAATAAAGTATCACAAATAATATAGTACACGACTTCCGTGGGGTACTATAATCGCGTCAAAACGCACGCAAAGTGCCAGGAAAGGGAGGAAGGGGGAACGTGGTGGTGCTAAGCTGGTGACAGCTTTAAAACGTACCCGATTACACGCCCGAGCGTACTCTAGTCTGAGACGTTGAAAAGATACGATTTATGCCTACTGCTACTACTATATTACAGCTTTTGTGAGAGAAGTAAACGGGTTCTTAAGTCACATTAATATGAAGTTTTTTATTCATTCCTCACAATCCTTAATGGAACATGCATGGAAATTTAGAAATGTAAAGTTAAAATCTGGTAAACCTTTTATGAGCTTATTCTAGTTACAATTCTAACTACGAATAAAAGATTAAAAATAGTTATTAAATATATCAATGCAGTAAATCTAGTAAATTGTAAGTTAAAGTAAGCATTGGATACCAGTATACAAAAGGAACGAACGACTTATCAGATTCTACTTGCCATATTAAAAAAATACATTTCTAAAATATTTTCTGTAGTGATTTTTGTGAAAAATCATCGATATAACAGAAAAACTATGGAATGTTGTATGAACATTTCAAACTTTGAGCATATGTGGAGCTATTTTTAGAGATCCGTCACGCAATGAAATAAAACAAAACGAAGCGCACTGTTAATTACTGACGGAAGCCGGAACACCGCTGTGGTTTACTTTTTGCTTTAAAACTTTTAATGGATGGTTTTATGTACTTCAGACTTAATGGAAACCATTCTTCTGCGATTTTTTTGTTATATCATGTAAAACTATTATTTAGTATTTATAAACATTTTTGTAGGTATACCATAATTAAAATCAATATATATATATATAAGCGTATAAATGTTATGTTTACAAGATTCGCTTTGTGATAAGTATACCTACTCGTACATAAAAGTTACATTAAAATGTGCAAATGTAAAACTATTTTTTAAAGTATAGATATAAAAACTATGAAACTTTTTTTTACATATATAGAATTATATGAATATATAACATTTTATGGCATCTTCCTCATTAGTCGTCTAGACAAAGAAATTGGCGATAAGCCACTCCGTTGCCCACTTTTAGCATATATTATATAATTTATTCCAGATATAAATATTCTCTTCAGAGATCTTTGAACCCAAAACCATCGCATACAGGCATGTACACCACACAGCCATACAGAACTCTTTACTAAAACAAAATTACATATCAGGCGAAAACAGTCCTTTTGTAGACATTTGATTAAGCCTGAATGTAGGCAATTTCCTAAATATCTCGATCACGATAACGACTACTCCAAACGAAGAGGACCGGAGAAGAGGAGGAGAGGAGAATGCACGAACGAACGAATGAGAATGTAATGATGCTTGAATGAATGATTGAACCAATGTTCCCTGATATTGCGAAATTAATAAACTCGAGTTTGTTGGAGATCTCTTTCATGGACATTTCTATTGTGTTTGCATTTTGAAAAAAAACCAAGTACACTGTCTGCGTAAGGAATTAAAAGCCATAGATGTAAAAACAGTATTAAATAATCTAATGACAACGTAAATGTGGTATTTTTTATGTTTGTAAGTAAACTTTTAAATATTGATATACTGCCACATGATGATTTTTTGTTTTAGCTTGGAACCTGAAAACCCTGAACACACTTTGTTCAAGCCAAGAAGTTACCCGTTCATTTTTTGTCGGAAGTGACAAGTGACGGAACTCAACGCCGCGATAAGTTTGTCAATATAAAAATGTCTATTGACAAAAACAAATGATTGCCCATAGTAACCTATTTACCTAAGAAATTATATATTACATAATTACCTTTTTATAGTAATATTAGAATGAAATATATTTAAAAATACCAATAAATATAAAAAATTATAAGATTTACCGTCTATCTTCCTTAAATTTCTTAACCACAAATTACACTAAGCTTAAGAAACGCTATACTAAATGAAAGGCAACGTTCTGAGAAGGCTCTAATTAATAAATGACATACACACACGGTTGTTTGAACAGCATTATGGAATCATAACACATCGTCAGCTTAATTAATTACTGTAACGAAATAAACGAACGATGGTGTATGCTCGACTGCTCGCGATGGTTATAGGTTCTAAGCAAAATTAGGGAAAACTTGTATTTATTAAATAACTAGTGGACCCGAACGCGGCTACGCCCGCTTGAACTATACGAATTATTAAATATATTTATATGATTATTAAATACATTTATAACACTCATCTTGAGTGACATTTTCTAACAACAAACTTTGCAAATCGTTGCTTAGCAACGACGGTTGTTATTAACATGGCGGAATAAATTGATGGCAAATTAGTAAATATTTTAATATATTGGTATATATCGAAAATATTACAAAAATGAGAAAAAAAAGTATCCTATGTTCATCCTGAGACCCTCAAGATATCAGATAGTATATGAGTATTTTATTACAATTAAATTAGCGGTTTGCCCCTGATTGCGTAAAAGACAGACAGACAGAGTTACTTTCAAATTTATAATATAGGTATGGATTATTGAGGACGTCGTAGCGTAGTGAAAATACGTCTGATTCGATCTTAAGACGATAGCTGTAGGTTCGTTCCTCGTTAGGGTCAATTGTTATATTTAAATTATTTTATATTGACTTCTCTGGTAGTTAAACAGTGGCATTGAAAGCTGACGCCATTAAACATGAAATGACTCGAAAAGTAAGTCTCTTAACATAAAGTTTTCTCAATCTACATTGATATGCAGGAAAGAGCGTGTATATATTATATGTTTTGGTCTGTTGAGCGTGGACAAAGATTAGCGTTAACATTTACTTTGTTAACACGTACTTTTGTTGAGAGTAGAATAAGTTAGCATAGTTGAAATTTGTTACCAGATCATACTGTTTTATATACGAGTATAATTAACTACATTTTCGAACCAAAACTTACAAATTAAAAAAAGTACATATTACAAGAACAAATATACGACTTATACGTAAAAAAACTACACATGTGTATTATCAGAAGTAAAGAAGGTTTATAAAAAAGTGGGAAGCCGTGTTTTATTTTATTTTCTACGGTAGAGCTGTAGGAGCGCGGTGGAGACTAATAAAAGCGTTATCGTATCGCCGCACAATAGCGAACTGTCGTCTGCTTCCATCAAAGCACTGTTCAGTACGTTCAGCTATGAAAATGGATGGGATGTGTTTTTTGTTCCTCTTTTTTTCAGCTTCATCCTATATCCTGGATTTAGCAGGGTATACAGGTGGAATCTAGTGTTAAAACACACCGCTCCCCATTTTCCGCCGAATTCTGGAGGTATTGTATGTTGAAAAGCTGCACTTAACGCCGCGCTTTGCATTGACACCAGAGCCTAGAAAATGAACCCACAATCTGTCGTCTTTAGAATCTCACTTTTGTACCTGTACGCCATGACTGGCCTCAAAATATATATGTATAAACGCCAAAAATAAGTTAAATAAATAAGTCATTTTTAATAGTAATTTTTCCAATGATACCAAAAATCAGCTTTATTCTAAAATAATATGATATGTACATTATAAATATATTTATAGCGCATCCAAATCACACAGAAGTTTCGTAGCTTCAATATTTTGTTATTCACGGCAACGCTACGCGGTCTCTTTGTATCGTAGAACCGTAGAGCCCAGGTAACATCGCTACGGAAGCTACGCGCTACGACGTAGCAAACAATAAAACGACTTTAACATAAAAAGAACGTTTCGTTGTAAATTTGTAAGGAACGCTATATAAAATGATAAAATATTTTTGTGATATATAAATGATAGGTTTGCAATAAAAAGAAATTGGTCTCGAGATGCTTTTATTGCTTTGTAAACTTTCTAAAGTATATTAAAGAGTAGAAGAATACGTCTAAATCTCAATTATATTGGAAATAATATTATTCTTAGTGTTCAGTAGTTACCTAATATTTCTCTTTCTAATATTATTTTTTTTATTTCTTTACTTTGTCTTAATTTTCTATATTTAGCTTTTTAGTTACAATTTTGCTTGGAGTGTGACAGTAAACATAACAGGTTGTGAAAATTAAATATTTAACATTTTCTTTTCTTCGCTCTGGTGTAGAGGCAAAGCGCGGCGTTGAGTTCCGCTCAATACACAACCAGAATTCGGCTGAAAGTGGAGAAACGAATTGTCTTAACACTAGGTCCCCAAATTCCCTTTGCCTACTCCGCTATAAGTTAAAAAAGAAATTTGCTAAATCTGTCAATATTTGCCGCAACGGAAACGCAAATCGTGTTCAAATACAAATACACGTCAGTCAAAAAACGTAAAAATTTTACATAGTAGTTTATGTAGTAGCCTCCAAATGAAAGTCTACCTTAATAGAAACGAAAAGAGAATAAAATTCTTTAAGCACAGCTTCTTTTAAAACATTTTTAAAAGTGACTAGATAACAATTTAGACTCTATATCATATGGTAGTAGGGTCAGATCGCAATACACGATTGTGAGTTACTGTGACGTTTCATGTTAACTATACAGAGTGAGTGGGTTTACTTGTATCGTCTATTACCTGATACTCGATATTCCCACAGCGTATGCAAAATAAGGAAGTGTGGAAAAACAGCACAGGACATAGTAAGAAAAATATTCTTATTTAAGGGGCTGGAATTTGTTTAGAATTAAATATTGACAAATAAATATTATGAAAAAATATATAATCGTAAAAAATCTTTTGCCATTTTCTAAAAATCCTTAGATTTAAAGGCCTATCAATCACCTATCAACGCTACTATTTTCAACAAATTTAACAATTATGTTTTACTACTTTATGTCTATCGATTATAAAACTATTCCAATACTGAAGTCGTCCTATTCTAAACTATCGGGTTTGTTTCTGTATGGTTTTTATCCAGTTCTCTTGTTTTTTTTTAAATATTTTAGTATTTTTTATTTTACAATTTTAAATTATGTTTTATTAGATAAGATTATAAGATGATCAATTGCAGAATTCTATAACTTCAATGAGGAAGTTAATTTTGTGGCGATTCGAACTTAAACTCTACTTTCGTAGAGAAGAAACTCTATTCCTCTGCCATATCGTTAGCAGTATGTACCGCTATATTATAATTACACATGAAAAATAAACAATTGATCAATGCCATTATTCCTATGCATATGCAATCTACGAAACTGTGGATCTATTTGCTGAAACCGTTAAATCTGTAGAGCAAACAGTGACAGCCAAATTAATTCTTCCCAACCTAAAAGGGACTTACCTGGTCGACTTCACCACGTCCACGTCGCGTCGCGTCACCGACGTAGATGGGCACACAGTAAATTCAATTAAAACTTGAAAGCTATGAGAATTTGTTAGTGTGCAAGGTGTCACAGGTTCGATTTCTGGAAATCATATTGAACAATGAAGGAGATTTTTTTATAGTAGTAGTTAATGAAATGAAGTTTACTTTCTAGTAATTAGTCTTATGGCTGTATTTGTTGAGAAAGTATTTTTTTAAATTATATATAACAATACTATACATAACAGCAATATAATATATTATGGAAACAATATTAACATATATATATATATATATATATATATATATTATATTATTTCCATAATATATAACAAATAGTATCTAAAGAATAATTTTATTAGACATACGACTAGCTAGATAAAAGTAGTGATGTTAATATATTTTTTAAACTTAAAAATATGTATATAGATTATTGTTAAAATATCCGGTCGAAATTAAATTTTACACAAACTATAACTAATGAATATATAATATGTAATTTGTTATACTTAAATTCAACTTAATTATATGGAAATCACATATATTTTTTACTATTTAAAGGCAACATACACACAGATATACCATACAATTAAAATATATAATAATATCCAAAAAGCACTACATTCGTAGACTATAGTACATTTGAACGAATCGTGTGACAATAGCGGCGGCATCCGGGCGACGACCATTGTTCTTCCTGCGACTGGATGAACGCATGCTAGATCTAATAGGTGTTTTATTGAAATACGCAGTTTTTTTTTATTTTTTGTAATATATGTGATAAAATTGACTTTTTTTATTGATTTACCATAGAGATTTTCAAAATAAATTAATATAGTTATATATAGTCCTGTAAATTATGTAGAAAAATAATACTTAGTATAATGTCATAGTAGATCTATTGAAAATTTAAATAATAACAATAATTATAGAAATTCCGTACTCCGTTAAATATTAAGTTTTGAAAATATTATAAAACAAATATTTTTTTTAAAAACAAAATTACTAAAAACAAACAAGCTGTATAACCACTATCATTTTTCCATAGCCGTCCCATATTTTCCTATAAGTTTCAGGGAATGGACGAGCTGAAGTCCATTGTTTGTCCATCGCAGGATGGACGCTTGGACACTATTGTCTGACGGAGCTGGCAACGCTGAATAGAACAAAATCTAATTAAATACTCTAAATCTATTCAAGGTTTGCGATATCAATTGAATACCTACTGATAGTGCATTGGCTTGCTTTACTTTGACGTTTTCGTATAATAATCCGATTGAGCGACGCAAAGGAGGGTATTGTGTTTATATTTTAGTTCTCTTTGTTAAATAAAATATGTTTTAAGTTTATTTCTATATAAAAATGTTTTTGTTATGTTTCTAATATTACTTCTGTAATTATAATGTTAAAACTTCAAATACGTTTTGGTTGTATGTTTTTCTGTATTGAGTAATCTATAAATATATATTATGTTTATTAGGTATTAACAAACATAATCTTAACTAAGCTATCTATCTGAAATTAAATTTATAATCAGAGCTGACTTGGCCCAGTGTTACATAGTCTAGCTGCAATCGCAACGATTCTGGGTTCAATTACCATCTGGGATTTTTTAAATATTTTCTTAAATATTTTCTTATATTAATATTTTCTTAAATGATTTCTACTAATCAACAGGAAACACTTGATAACACCAAAAAGTTAAAAAAATATACTAAAAAAACAAGCAAAACCGCCGCCAAAACCCATATCAACCGTACATACATCATAATTTCAATACACTCCATATTCCATCTCGCACTCAACTCAAACTATAAATTCAAATGATCTGCAATTACAGCGAGAATTGAACTGAAGTACCCATCACACTTGCCGTATGTGCATAAATATCACTCGACTGCCGGGTCACATCAAACGCGGTGGTGCCATATTATGGGATCATTAAGACCTCACTGTTCGTGTTACGAATTATTATGCATCCGAGTTGTATGATTCGTGTGGGGTGAATGTGGCTAGTGGTGTAGACGTTAGCGGATTTTATGTTTATTTGGGGTTTTTTTTTTCGTATAGTCCATTTTTTTATATTTAGGTGGGGTGTTTTCGTGAGTCGGTTTTCACTAATTTTAGTATTTTCTTTTAGATAATTTAACAATGATATCAAATCCATATCTATATTATAAATTCGAAAGCAACTCTGTGTGTTTGTCTTTTACACAATCAGGGCCAAACCGCTAATTTAATTGTGATGAAATACTCATATAGAGATACTTGAGGGTCTCGGGATGAACATAGGATACTTTTTTTTCTCATATTTGTAATATTTTCGATAGGTACATACCAATACATTAAAATACTTATTTATTTGACATTCAATTTACTCCGCCATGTTAACAACAACCACCGTTGCTAAGCAACCATTTGCAAAGTTTGTTGTTAGAAAACGTCACCCAAAATGAGCTTGCTTAACGTATTTCTCTATTGAAAACTAAAAATAATTTCATAAATATATTTAATAAATATTCCTATAGTTCAAGCGGGCGTAGCCCGTTCGGGTCCTCTAGTATATACTCGTACATATATATGATATTTTCTATTATAACTAAATATTGAAACATTGCCGAAGTGATTTCTATTTTGACACTTTCAAAGGTATCTATAAAGTTTAATATAAAAAAATATATTAAATGCTTACAAAATTTACTATTCTCATACTATTCTAAGTACCATTCAACATCATTTTAGTGTCATACACTTACTTAACGTTTTGCATTACAATCTGAAACAATAAAGAGAAAAAAGCTTCGTAGAAATATTACTATGTAATATGTACCCCAGAGATGAGAACATACAAATTTCATACTTGTGAAATAAGAGAAAATCGGTCAGATGCGAGTGAGACTCGCCAAACGAGGGCTCCGTACCAATTACGCGATTGTAGGTCAATGGAAACGTAACTTAGCATAGTTGATAAAGTTTGCGAGCGTATGCACTTTATCATATAAAGTTAACTACAAATATCAGTTGTATGGTATTTTCTAGGATATATCGAAAAGCCATAAAGTAACTAACAAATACATATATCTGTTAATTTCCATTTTTTATATTTTTTATTTATTTGTAGGTAGTGTAAGTTTTCACTTCTTGTAAAATTTCCAAGGGAAAATCCAAGTGGAATACATAAGTTTTAATTACGTAACGAATTTCATTTCATTTCAAAAAATCAGCAACAAAGATTCATAACCGCTTGTATCTTTTATCTCTGTTGACCTAGAAGCTTAATTTTAGTCTCTAAGACACAGTAAACTTGAATATGTGATATTAATTTAAGCTTCTACTCTTTCTCTTGAGCTCTTTCTTCTCAAAATAGACGACATTTGAGAAAAATAGTCCAAACGGACAGACAGACGATTACCATTTCTGTTTTATTGGGGTATGGAACCCTAAAAAAAACAAATGGGAAATGATATAAATGTTAAAACCAAAAACAATATATAATAATCAATTTAAAAAATATATTCCCAAATATTTAAAAAAATATAAAATATTATATCAATATAATAATACCTCCTCCTTACAGTCCCTTTCACCCACTGACGAAGCTCAAACAAAAGCGGAATGACAGACCGGAGCTTTCAAATCTCATATCCAAATATCTGAGTAAATCTTAATCCTCCCATTGTCTCGGCTAATAACGATCGAGTCGGAGGCAGACGCTGATATTAATGTAATGAGGACCCTTAAGGAAGTTGGGTGCCTTCGGCGAGGAATGATAAATGTGATTCAGGTTTATAAGACAGTAGACCAAAAGGGTTGGGGTAGAATGGGTTTAAAAACAGTTGTGATTAGTTAATTGATATATATATATATATTTTTTCTTTTGTATTTGCTCTTTTATTTAGCTCCCTAAAGTCAAAATATAATTTAAATTCATACTTTCTTTAAACTTTACTCATATTTATCTTAGAATAAGCTTTATATTTAAATTTTAGAGAAATTAGAAGCTACAGAACTTTACAGCTATGTCACTTTCACAATAAAGAGCAAATTATGGATGCTCTAAAGCTTTTTATTGATTTATTTATTTTTTCATAATAAACTACTAATACTATTTTTTATGTAAGATATAACATGTATTTTTTTTATTAAATTTGTTAAATTTTAATTTAACATACGTTCTGTAACTGTCTTGTTTACATAACATTTGTACATTTACCACTTTCCTTGTTTCTTTGATGTTTTTTTATGGTAAAGGAGATCACCTGTAGTGATATGGGCTGCATTAACACCAAAATTGTGTTTCACATTATTACTTTTATAAAATGTATAATCTTGTTATTATAATAAAACAGTAAATAAATAACTTATATACGTACATTTCCCATAACTTCAAAGACATTAAGTGACAAAGCTCAATGACATATTTAACTCGACATATCTATATCAAGTTCAAATTCAACACGGCCTTGAGGAGGGATCCTTGTACTACTATTAAGTATAGTGCATATATTTACAGACGTCTGAGGGTAAGCTCTCATATAGATAGATATAGGCCGTCGTGGCGTAACGGCACAAAGGTGTAACGCGACGGTTGTGAGTTCGATCCCCACTCGAGGAAGTGAAATATTTATTTACGTTTATATCAGCCATGTACCGTGGTTTGTTACCAACAAGGAAATCCATGAAAACCTCAAGATGGATACTGTCGCGTATGAAATAATAAAACACAACAGTAAATATCGAGACCGAATGGGAAGGCATCCTAATGATCTTGCATCTGCCCTTATAACGCGAAGTTATGCTAAAAGATTAAAAAGAAATGATATACTTTAAAAAAAAAAAACAAGTAAAAACAGAGAATAGTATAAGGTAGATGGCTTATTGGAGTCACGCCTTTAAAAGCCAACAGCATACAACACATTTGCTAAAAGTAAAGAACTGATTGTAAATTAATCACAGAAAAAAAAAAAAAAAGTTTATATTTCCATTTCTTCGCTATAGTGTCGAAGCAAAGCGTGGCACTGAGTTCTGCCACTCAACACGCAAAGTCTCCAGAATTTGGTAGAAAGTAGGGAACGGAGTGTCTTCTTAACACTAGGTTCCCTCTGCCTACTCTGCTGTGTGCGGGATACAGCGTGAAGCAGATTTTTTTATATAGATATAGATATGATGCACTATCCTACACAGTGATATTAATATGTTGTTATATGACATGTTATTGGCATGTTATTATTCCCATTTTCTTTTCCTTTTTCCATTTACATATAAGTATTAAATGAACAAGTTCTTAAAGACGAAAAAGGAATCTATAAAAATAAGCATTTATTTTATTATAGTCTTGTAATAATTTTAATAAAAGTTGATTTAAAATACTGACATTCAACTGAAAACCTGCAACCGATAGCGAGGGTTGATAATTGGAAGAAAGTGTTCGTTTCGCTTCACAATCTTAGTACTTGTTGATTCCCCTTTACAAGGAAAATAATAAACCCTTCCCCACGAGCGTCGTCGCCAAGAATTTATTGCACGCCATAAATATTAAAAAGTTTGAGCACATAAATCTCAGCTTTTAATATCGCTACAAACATATGCTGAGGCAATATCGTCGTGTTTCTTTGCATAGTCGTCAAAGATTTATATTAGATGTTATTGGTTTTAATGTTTGCTTTGAGCGGGAAATATAGGTAGCTGTACTAATTTTAATATTTATTTGTATGTATATAGGAATTTTATAACATGTTTTTCAATGTAAAAATTTAGTAGAAGAGTTTTTATTTACGCGAATGTTAAAATAAATCTTGGTGCGAATTACATTTTAAATAGAAAAATATTAACTTAGCATTATATAATAGAAACCTATTAATAATTAATAGTAAGTATAAAAATGTTAAATATAAGGGTGGAAGAGGCAGCGCTTCTTTTACTGAAACTGCATATAGGATAAAATATTTCAAACGCAGAACTAAAAAAGTTAATCAAGGTAGCTCAACAGTTTGGACGTAGGATTTTTTTTTCATTTCACGATTTTTATCCATACCTGTATTTCGTGTGACGCACACATACGCGTGCGACGTTGCCACTTTGACAGGTAAGTGTGTGCGTGCCTATGTTATACATTACAAATGGCGTTTTATTTTAAAACGTTAACTTTATTATTTATTTTGTTTGGAAAAATCACTTTTTTATTTTTGGGAATTATTTTTTTTTCCGAATTATATTAGGCTTTTATAGAGTAGTTAAAGCTGTGGTTTCATTTAAAGTGGTGCTGACAATTCCTCCCTGTATATCGAACTCTTTACTGGTCAATAATAGATTTTTATAAAAATCACAATAAAACATAGTTTCGGAGTTATTTCTCTTTAATACTGAACATGCGTATAGTTTTCAAAAGGGTACATGTCCGTCGGCTTCGCATAATTGTTCCGCACAACCGTAGCAACCCTTCAATATGGGGATTAAAAGAACAAAAAGAGCGAGTTTCAATAACGGAGAAAACAGTAATCTCAGCGGGATTACAGCAAACAACTGGGGTGATCTGTTTTAAACTACTATCACCAAATTGCAGTACAAAAAGGGAAATTTTAATAAACGCATAGTATGCGTACTAAGTTGATTGAATACAAAAAATTTGATTGCAGCTTGTATTACTTTTAATTATTGTTACTATGGTAGTTAAATTTCGCGACGCTGCAATATTCAATTCAATTTCAATTTATAATAAAAATTATTCTTATAAAATTTTCGATTATTAACCATTAGTTAAAATGTATTTCAGAATTCAGACTTAGTACATAAATGTCTTAAATCAATAGGAAGTAGAGAACTATTTTACATGACATTACTAATACGTGAGGACAATGACAAATAAAAATATCATTGTTATCTTATTTTACTGATACCCAAAAAGAATAAAAAATCAAAAAAATAGCAACCTATCCACGAACCTTAAACGAAACTTATTTGACGGATATTTTATGAAAGTCGAACCAACAAAATCCAATCCGGGCAATAATTGTTTGAGTACAAAAGAAGCCATTAGGCAAAACTCCACGGGAGGTAAAACTTGGTGAAATCTCCATGGAAATCAGAGGATGGCGACTTTTGATTAATTAGCGCCATTCTTTCCGCGCTGAGACGACAGGAAGCGCCGCCATTAATCCTTACCAAACAATATGGCGGCGGTCTCTAGCATTTTATATTGGTACGGGTCCGGTTACTTGAGGGGTACCGCTGTGTGATTGTCAAATTAAAAGGTTATTTTAATTCTGTCGGCCGTATCGTGTTTTAAATAATATTTAATAAATGAGGCGGAAAGGTAAATTTATATGTTAAGCTTCACGTTGAATCCCGTATAGAGTAGGGTAGGTACAGGGAACCTAGTGTTAAGACACTTCGTTCCCCACTTTCCGCTGAATTCTGGAGGCTATGCGTGTTGAGTCTCGGAACTCAACGAAGCGCCTCGATAACAGAGCGAAGAAATGGAAATATAAACGTAAATAAATATTTAACTTCCTCGAGTGGGCATTGAACCGACAACCATTGCATAATAGTCACACCCTTGTGCCCCTGCACCACGACGGTTTCAACCATAAAACCATCTATCAAAGAAAAATATATAAATTAAGAAAATTTACATTTATAACTTTAGTTATTAATATTCCAACAAGTATACTCAAATAATTCCACCTGATTTGTCCCGAAAGACATTTCCAGCCGGTATCGGAACAAATTAACGGAACTGCTAATTAAAGCTCGTCAACGCCGCGTTTCATTATTGCTTAATTGTTTTTTAAATAGTTTTCCCTATAATTTATTGTTTGTTGGTAGTTGATTTTGTTTGAATAATTGATTTTAATTTTAGTTAATTTGTGTTATAGGTTTTGATTTAGTATTTATTATATTAAAATATATAGCAGGGTAAAGGAAACCTAATGATGTTAAGGCACTCCGTTTCGGCGTGTTGAGTGACAGAACTCAACGCCGCGCTTTGCATCGACACCAGAGCGAAGAAATGGAAATAATAAATAATGTTTTACTATCCTATCCGCCCTCCAACCAGGTGGACCGACGACCTTAAGAAGACAGCGGGAACCCGCTGGATTCAAAGGGCGCAGGACCGGACGGAGTGGCGAGCATTGGGGGAGGCCTATGTCCAGCAGTGGACCTTAAAAGCCTGATGGATGGATCCTATTTTAAAAATGAATATACCTATTTTAACAGATAATATTCAAATTGCTGATAAATGAGTCCTTATCAAAAAGGCAGAAAAAAATACTTGTGACAAAAGGCAGAAAAAATATCCATTTGAAAATCTATGTAATGTACCGGTTGAGTGTTCATACAATGCCTCCAGAATTCGGCAGAATGTGGGTTTCTTAACACTATTTTCCCTCTGTCTACTCTGCTGTGTGCAGGATACAGCGTGAAGCTGAAAAAAAACGATTTTCGTTTTTTTTGGTTATACAAAATTGAAAGGGATGTTAGACCTTGTATTAATACTCAATACAGTATTCAATACTCTTGTTGTCATATACAGTACTAACTCTAACCATATTTTTAAAATTATATTTTAATAAATATATACAATTACTTTTTAATAAAATATTTTATTTAAAATAAGTAATATTAATTCCTCAATTGTACAATAACTATTGTTAATAATGGTCTTATTACGGCATCAATATGGTAAAATGTGGTAAGTATCCCTTGATATTTTAACCCTAATTCGATGTCAATCATGCGGTGTAACTTTATATCTTATGCAGATGCGAATTTCAATGACTTTATCTATTTTATACATCTTAATAAGCTACATTTACATTTAAATATTAAATTATTTTTCTAGGCCCCCCGATGCAGTGGCACAAGGGTGTGTAACGCGACGGTTGTGGGTTCAATCCCCACTCGAGGAAGTGAAATATTTATTCACGTATTTATATTATATAGTTAAATATTTATTTATATTTCCATTTTCTTCGCTCTGGTGTCTGGTGGTGAAAAAGTGGGGAACGGAGTGTCTTAACACTACTGACTATCCTGCTGGGTGAGGGATACAGCGTGATTTGATTTAATTTGGGACGACCCCCTGCCAGATGGGCCGAAGACATAAAGAGGTTGGCGGGAAGCGGATAGGTCCGAAAAGCTGAGGATCGAGTGTGGTGGCAAAAATTGGGGAAGGCCTATGCCCAACAGTGGACAAAAGTAGGCTGTTGATGATGATGATGATGATTTAATTTATAATTTTTCTACATACCTACTCAGTAAAACGGGGACAAACAAACATAATAATGGTGATAAAACACTGTGATCTGTATTCTATAAAATAAACAAAGCTTAAAACAAAGATTATCCAAATGCTTTGTTAAATACATTAAAGCATCAGCAGTCAAGAAATAATCGAACTAACAAAAATAGACCTGAGATAGTAAACTAACAATGTCATAACATCGATGATTGAGGGTTGAAATGGTAAAACTTGCAATTTATGTTACTTCCGCTCTTATTCAGAAAATGGTATAGTTTTTTTTATTTTTTATAATTTTATATAATTTATTTATTTATTTTTGTATATTTATATATCTTTTGTATCCCGCACGCAGCAGGGCAGGCAGAGGGAGCCTAGTGTTAGAACACCCCATTCCCAACTTTCCGCCGAATTCTGAAGGCATTGCGTGTAGAATGGCGGAACTCAATCCTACTATTTGCCTCGACGACACCAGAGTAAAGAAATGGAACTGTAGATTTATATAAATATTTCAATTCCTCGAGCGAGGATCGTATTCACAATCAGTCACACTTTGTGCCAGTACGCCACGACTGGCCTCATTGTATGTTTCTTCTACTCAATTATGTATGCTAATTATATTTGCTCTACAGTATTCATGCTGAGCATTTGACATTTGTCGTGGCATACACCGCGAAGAAACGCTAACCACAAAGCGACAAATGAACACTTTTACTGGAAGTGCTGTGGGGATTATGATTTTGACATTTACAAAATAAACTGTCGTCAACAAATAATGTATACGTATAATGGATTTTAAGTTGGATCAAATGGTGTTCTTTAAAAATCTATTATGATTTTCTACCTAGTGTAATAAATATGTAGACATATTTGATTTTACAGACTTTCACACTTTATGCATAGTGATCCAGCTAAACTATAAAAAATAATTAAGAATATAAATACAATTACGATTGAAGTTTTTCAGTAAATGGTCAAAATGTGTCCCACAGACTTAAGCTAAATGCTTTAACGTTCCAACGTTTTGAATTTCACGCACACAAAGCATGTGGCGGATCCTAGTAATATTAGTTTAGTACGAGTTCTTTTTATAAAGAACGTTTTAAGAAATAGAAAAAAAACGAGCGACAATTCCTTTTTCTACTTACCATTCCAACACAGATATTGTGCGTTGAATAAACAAACTTTTAGTTATCATTGACAAAAACATATTCCGATAAATAGTTAAATCATTCTAAGGTGAGATTTAAACCTACTACCAACAAGTGTTCCAACGTATTATACACTAAGCACGTCATTGTAACTTTTGTATTTCTCTCTAAATACCTTTAGGAGTGATTTTTTTTGTTATAGTTTCACCATTTTAAAAGACATAAGTGCACCCGGCGGCTCTAACAATAAAATTCGACGCCTCCACACTATAATAGACATAGCATTTATCGGATTAAATTAGTGGTTAGGATAAAAGTGTTAAAAACGTGGGGCGATCCCCTCGTACGTTCTAATGATATTAGTACGTAACCTCAAATTATATGTTATAGGGTAGGCGTAGGTACTCACTCTACCGAATATGTCGAGAAGGTCATGATTTTAATTTACAGGATTTTTGTATTTCTTGGTATTGTTTTATAATTTCCTAGATCGTAATATTTTATGTAAATAATAAACTCGTTTCATTGCTAATTCAAAAATAATCAGACACTTTTTTAATATATTTTTTATTCATTCGCAAGAAAGTCTAAGAAAGAAATGTAAAACAAAGTCCAAACAAGGCACTCGGGAAAATAAGAGAAAAATTAAAAAGTAATAAAAATACAAATGAGCCACTTTCAATCATCCCCTGACAGAGGGTGGGGGTGGAGGTGTCACATGAGATTAAAAAGTTTGACGAGCTCCCACGGAAATTAGCATTTCCCTCCTGCGCTTCATTTACATATCTACAGTGATGTCTAATTTTTGTTTTTGGGATTTCTATAGACATATCTTTTTATAGTAAAAACGGTGTGGTTTTTTTGTAATTATTAAAATAATATATTAAAAAAATGAACGCCTAATTGATCTGAGCTGTTACTAGAAGAATCATATTATAAATGAGTAATTATGACAAACAAAAATATATAGGAAATAATTCAATATAAGTATGTACCTATAGATAACAAAATCTTTATACATAATATCCATATATTATTATTTTTATCTCCCAAAAAAAATCTCTAACTACAGTAACCAGTTTTTAAGCATTTTAAATATGAAAATTAAAATGTACAATAAAAAGATGTTATAAAATCTTACATCAATATAAATCTTTAAGCATTGAAACCCGAGTGCAGCACTCGCTCGTGGCGCGCCCGCGGGCATCTGTCACTTAATAATTTAATTGTGCATTTCCCTCCCTTTTTCACAGCTCTTTCGGCGGGAAACTCCGCCGGCCATTATGGTTCACAGTAAAAAATAAAAATGTGCACGCGAAATTGTGAAGGTGCTTTTTGTAAGTATTATGAATAAGTTATTTAATATCAAATTTTGTTTGTCGTCGTAAAATTGACTAGTTTTAGTAAAATAACGTTAACGTCATGAATTTGGTTGTTATAAGTCTACTTTTTTTAATTATAATTTTTCACCAAAAAATTTTATATTAAGGTACATTTCTAAAATTATTTTAATAAATTTAAAAGACGATGGTTGTTTTCGAAAACCGTGCTATGAAATGATTTTTAATAATACATTGTAATTAAAATAATAATTTTAAAAATATTTTTAATATGTACAACTTTTTGGTAAAAGATTGCACCTGAAAAATATATTTTCACAATTTAGATAAAATAGCAATAATCATTTTACACAATATCAAATATATTTATCAAACTTATAAGATTGTTTTTAAATATAAAAATAAATATAATCGATATTTTTCCCTACCAAAAAAATTTACAATAATAATAATATAGTAAATATTACAAACGATAAATAATATATTATATATTGTATGCACAATATACCCTGAAGTTTCAAAATAAAAAGAAAGCAACATACCTGTACGTCAAAAAACACACAGATAATAGATTCCAAAGCTCCAACGTCACGTCCGTTGTAAAGCCGAGTGCACACTGAAGGAAAATTAGCGTGATCGCGAAATCCGCCCAGCTGGGTGGGCGGGGCGTGCGCTGGGCGGGGCGGGAGCAGCAAATCGGATTCACTCACATACTTCTTTTCTTGTCTAGTCAAGAAGCAGAGTGGTCAACGGGATTAACGAGGAGGCTGTCTTTAAGTTATCGTGATCGTAGTAAGCCTCGTTCGTGGATAAATGGCTGATTTTTGCTACTATAATGTTTTGAGTAAATTTTTTTTTACTGAATATATATTCAGTTATATTTTGAAGAATAATATAAGCTGTTCGTATTTTTATTCAATGATGTATATGACTACAAAATTATTTAATGCCACAATTATACCCTAAGTTTTTGGGTGTTTCTGCTTCGGTAAATATAGCATGTTATATGAATATTATTTCATTTGTTTCAACTGAATATGAGATTTAGCAGGATGCTGATTGCTATATACATTTACTAAGATCAAGATCATAAGCATCTATTAGTTTATTAATTTAAATATAATATGATAGATGCAGATAATAGAAACCAATACAAGTAATGGACTCTTTGGATTTTTAAAAAACAAACAAATACTAAAGCAAGATAAAAATTATTAATTATTATTAAATATAGGTTATTTTATAATTAATTATTAAAGATGCGATTAAACTAAAATTTAAGTCTCTTTATCTAATGAATTGAACTTCTTTTATGTAATGAAATTGAAACATTGATATTGTTGTTGGTCAGCTTAGATGCATAATATCTTATTAAATGATTTGGAAAGTCTAAAATGAGAAATAGAATTCAAAATATTCTGTAAAAGACTTTTCTTTTGGATAAAAATAACTGTGAGAAAAATATTTACAATTCTTACTGAGACTCCCTTGTACAACACACAGAGAAACGATACATATTTTCATTTTTTTTTCATTTACTAAACTGCCAATCGTCTTATCTGTAATGCCAAATGTAATGTTCAGTGTACAGCGAAATCCGTCTTAATTCAAGGTGATATTATTACCAAAATGAAATTTTGAAGAAATTTAGGCAGTAAGTACTGTACCTAACCCTTTCCTTAGGGAAATATTATAAGCATTGTATAATAATTAATTATATGGATGGGTATAGAACTTATGTTAGTTCATATAATACCTTCTCCCATATAATTAATTTACCACTTCCATATTTGTATCTCTATATATAAAAGACACTCTATTTTCGTGTGTGTATATGTGTCTAGTATATTTTTTCACACTTTATCCCGCACAATGCAGGGTAGCAAAAGGAACCAAGTGTAAAGACACTCCATTTTCATTATTTCATTTCTTTTCCCTATTTTCCGCGGAATTCTCGAGGCATTGCGTGTTGAGTGGCAGAAAGAGTATAAAAAAATATGACTTATTTCATTTCTTCGTATGGGAATCGAACCCACAATCTATGGCGCTTACAGCCGCTCCCTTGTGTTACAAGCAAATAAAAATAAATCAAAATTCGGAAAAAATTAGCTTTATATTGCTTGTGTATGTTACAGTCTTGACAACTTGTTTCTTGTAACATAAAACTGAGATTTAAAATTATAAAAATAACTATAAATAAATATTTAAATTAAATGTCAGTGGCTATTAACTTAAAAAAAAATATGGAACTGAAAAACACAATCAAATAAAAGTACCAAATATCAGATTTATCCATACTATATTTATTTCAATTCAATATAATAAATTATCAATAAGAATAAACCCTAAGAACATACTTTTTATACTATGGTCTGTTATGTATTTAATAAATTTAAACTTATATTATATTAATTACATTAAGCTGTAGATATTATTTTTTAATTTCTTAGAAGAATATGTAATATTTATGGAACTCTCTAACAGGATAAAAAGGGTTCCGGTATATATAATATAACAAAATAAAAAATTAGAAAAATAAAAAACAAAATGAGGACGCACTGCCATCTATTGTCCCATAATATATATTATATTAATAGAATGGACCAAGCGCCGCTGTGTTACGTCACTCCACAGTTCCAGTTCCATGCCCTAAATTAGCGGCGCGCTTAATCAATACTAGCTTCATAAAAAAGACAAGTCAGAGGGCGTCACTAGCAGTCAACTTACATACTACAATTATTTTAATTAAATAAAATATTATTATTAATTAAACAAAACATTTAATTTTCTATAAATATTGAATTTATGATAGATTCTTATAATTTTATGAGATATTCAATTGAATAATGATAATACGTCAGTCTATTGACTTGTTGGGTTAGCGTCGGTCTATACACCGCCATCTTACGTTTGTGTTGACAACTCCAAGTGAATTTGGTGCAGTAATTTTGTGATGTAGGCAAGATATTGAAATCATAGTACTTGAAGTCTAATTGGTAAGTTGTTCATGAAATAAACACTGTATTTGTGTAGCGCAAAATTCGAATTAAATCAAGATCGTGAATCAAACGTATTTTTAAAAGTTTTCACTATGTCGTGTCAAAATGCAAAGTAACAAACAATCACATCTACGATCGATTCTGACAATTTTGACAGTAAATGTTTATATAAATAAAAAGTTCTGTTTTCATAATACAACATATCTTTATTTCAGCAGTTCGTGAATTCAAGAGATGAGCTAATTATTACTAAAATGTCTGAAGTAATAAAGCAAGTGAAAGTGGACAACTGGGGAATTTACTTCCTCCAGAGATTAAAACATTTTTTCAACCGCACAGATTATTGTGATTTGACTCTTCAATTTCAAGACAATGCCCAATTAAAAGTTCATAGACTTGTTCTTAGTGCCTGCACAGAATACTTTGAATTACTAGAAAGAACATGCGAAATGTACGAAGATTGTTTGGTTATGCCGGACGACCTACAAGCCGACGTAGTAGTTCCAATCATAAACTTTATGTACACAGGACAGCTTGAATTTAAAATAGATCTCTTAGAAAAATTATATCAAACTTGTTTAATAATGAATATGCCAGTGCTAACCAAGTTACTCTCTTCTCATCGCAACCAACCAATAGTTGCAAGAAGTCCGGCACCAGCATATTATGGAAAAAGATATGTGAAACAACCAAAATCAACTCCTCCTACCCACTCTTCAAACAAGCGGGTATTCTCAAGTGCATTTAGTAATGCAGAAACACCAAAAGCTAAAAAGGTAATATCACTCAATAAAAGTGACATAAGTTTTAAAAATGGCTCCCAAGACACAAGCGCTTCATATACACAATTTTCTGGATTTTCTGAGAGAAAAAATCAGCCATCAAAAGGGGCTCGCCCTACCAGATATGAATTACCTGAAGAGTTAGAAGATGAAAATGTTTTTGATAATTCATTCATAAACATCTCTTACACTTCAAAACCTTTAATGGTTCATCCAGAATCAACAAAGCAATATGGCTCAAAAAGAATAAGCTTATTTGAGGAAGGTACAAGTTCAAGCAGATTTATACATACTTCTTCAAACAATGATATTGTTGAATGCAAGAAGATTTCGGTCAATGAAAGTATGTTTTTAGATGAATCATCTGATATGATAGTAGAAGAGAATGACATTTTCCAACAGTCTCCACAAGTTAAGGAGGAACAGAAAGATGCCAATCAACTATTTGATCAAATAATTGAGAATGATGTCTCTAACATAACTATAGAAACTAAAAACAAGCAAAGTGGTAACTTGGATCATGCAAAAATAATTAGTGAAGTGCTCAAAAAATATCCTCATTTAGTAAAAAGTAATAAACAAATAAAATTAAAAATTTTAAATACTACTGCTGCAAAAGAGACCAAAGTTAAAAAAAATAATCGAGTAAATACTTTAAATAATGAAGAAGATAGGTCAAAAAACAAAGCTGACCCTAGAGACTTCACATATGAAACAGACGTAATTGATTCTAAGGAAGCTGCTCGTCTTATAGCATTGGGGGCAGAAAATGTAAAAGGACCTTGGATTTGTTTAATCTGTGGAACTCCCGGTAAAGCTTTGCACTTTACATCATATTACAATTTCCGTAAGCATCTAGTAGAAGTCCACCATGAGAAGCCAGTGCCTAATATATGTGAGTACTGTGGCCTAAAATCACTTAAGAGAAATTATTTAGTGCACCATCAATTGACGAAGCATGGAGTTGAACCACCTTCACACTATAATTTCCCAAAGTGCAACTATTGTGACTATGTGGCTCTTAATGAAGCACTGTTTGTGAAACACAAAATGACTCATACGGAGTTGACCAATTTTAAACGAAATATATGTAATGTAGAATATGCTGTATCTGTGATAAATTCACAGAAAACAAACAACAAAGTGTCTAGTTTTGATAAAAAGAAGAATTTAATGTGCATGTATTGCCTTAGAGTCTTTCTACGTCAAAAGAATTTATATGCTCATTTAAAAACAAATCACAAAGAAGCTGCCAAAGCTGATGGTCTTATATATGACTCTGATGATGAACCCCTGGAAGAAGAGGAAAAGGTAACATTTAAACAGAACACTGAAATAAAAGTAGAAGTTCCAATTACCTATGAGTGTGATGATGTACAATATCAACTTGAAAGAAGACCTGATGGCAACATTCATGTTGTTCCAAAGAAATCTTGTGTAGTAATGCCTAAACATAAAATTTTAAATTCTAGTTTTATCTCTCAGCAACAGGTATTACCTTCCATAAATAAAACACCACAAAAAGCAAAAAATCTAAATAATCCTATTAAAAGAAATGAATATTTACAAGAAATATGCTTATCACCAAGTACTAATATTAAACAAGAGGAAATTATTGTTATTGACAACAATGAATACATTGTCAAAGATTTTCAGTTGTATCCAAAAAATCCCACTGGAGACAAAGAAGAAACGATAGGTACAATCATACCAACAACATCAATGGAATTTCATAACATACAAACTCAAACACCTGAAACAAAAATGTTTATCAAAAAATCTACTAATCTCAATCAACCATTACAAATTGTTGTATCTAATGAAGAAGAGTATAAAACTTTAATTGGTTCCAATCAATCTGTAATATTTAATGAAACGGAAACAGGGAAAACATTGGCAGTATTAGCAGCTTCAGATACTAATACTATAGAAACTAGTGCTATTGACTTAAACAACACACAAACAAATGACATGATGATAATTCCAGATGACTTTCCTATTAATGTCTCTGAAGCTGTAACAGCAGATAATCCAAACATAGTTGTAGTGTACAGTCACCCAGTTGAAGATCCAAATAAACAATACCAACTAATAGCAACTCAAGAAGTGGGAGTGGAGTTCGTTCAGTCATCAGAAATACTGACACAATCATTTGAAACGGTAACAACATGTACATCAGTGGCGTCCACGCATACCGCTGGTGAACCTTGGCCAGTTAATGTACAGGCAACTATCAACAAGTTACCTATAACATCAGTTGCAGACTTGCAAGCAATGACTGTTGCCCAGTCGGTGACAGTGCCCTGTGAGAATAATATAAATGAATATCCTGAAGTCGCTTTAGCATCAACAATGCAAAATCCATTGGAGAACAAAACTATTGAGACACAAGATATTCAATACCAAGAGTCTAACAATATAACTAGTATGGACCAGGTTAATACTGAAATTGTAAGTGATCAAAATTCTATAATAGCAGTAGAACAAACAGCTACTCCTAATATTATACAACAAGAAACAATTGTTGAGTCTCAAATTCATTCTTTACCAATTGACAATATTACTCCAAATACCGTCATGAATGATTTAATACAACAACTTACAGCAGAACAGCAGCCATCCATTTCTAATCCCAGTCCTGTGGTTGAGATAGCTCAAGATGTACCCAGTTCTGTTTCCATAATGTCTGAAGCTAATTCAGTACCAAACATGCATCAAAGTGTTATTGTGAATAATGATATTCAATCTATTGAAAATATAGGAGATGCTGATGTTGACATGGTACCTTCAAATGCTGATACATGCTCGATGCATCAAATTGTGGCTTCAAGTTCTAATGAACAAATTGAACCCGAACTAAATACCAGTTCAGAGATTCCAGAGTTAATACATAAAGTAGACAACATTGAAAGTATACAAAATTCTGAAATACCACTCAATGATGAAAATGAAGTAGCTGAAACTATTGAAAATATAGCAAAAGTTATTGGTATTGATCCTAATACACTTGACAAGGAAGTCTCAATAGAAGTACCTCAAACTTGTGTCAATAATACACAAAATATTACAGATAATGAAGATGTAACTTTAAAGAAGGTAGCAAATGTGCAGATACAATCTCTCACATCTGAATGGTCTGAAGATGAAAGTGACGTAACTGAAAGCGTACCAAGTAATTCTGAAAATGTAAATGCGGAACTCACTGGCAATTGTATTGAAAAGACAGTGGAACTTGAAGAATCCATCGAAAATATTCAACAAGAGGTAGAAAGTCACATGCCGGCAGACATTGTTGTGAAATCAGAAAGTGTAAATGTCTTGACACATGTCAGTGCAAATGACATGTCAGACCAGTCAAGCGGTGTAAAAACAACTGGAACTGTTATTATTCCCAATGAGAAAATTTCGTCTCTCCTTAATGATTGGGATGACAATGACTCACAAGAAGAGGATGTGACAGTTCATCCGATTAAAAGTGAGGATTCAACACCCATTGTCCACACCCTAGAGGTTGAAGTAGTGAAAACTGAAGTAAATGAGGATTCAAATAAAAATGATAAAATAAAGAGCTTAGTTAGTGACTGGGATGAAGAGGATGATGAAAATAAGGACTGAGTTATTAAATAAGATTTTTTAGTATTTACAACATCTTGGTAATTAATATTGATATAGATATATGGTGTCAATAAGTTGAATTAGATTGTTATAATTTTTTCGTCTATGGGTGGAAGTGTCAGTGCTCCTTTTACAGGAACTAAAATTGGTTTCATTTAAAGTGATGCTGACAAAAACACTGTATATAAATAGGTGAAGAAATATCTTTTTCTTATTTTTATTATACTATATGTATATCTAAACATTTATTACTGAATTTACTGTAATAGTAGTTTTTTGCTTTCTAAGTAGCATAAAAGCTAAGTACATCACATTACTTAGGTTTTTTTTTTACTATAGTATATCAATTGAATGCAGCAATTAAATTATAAGTATGGTAAAATAATATACAAATGTATAATATATATTATTGTAGTTTACTTAATTAAGATTATTTTAGTAAATCTGAATGTTAGGCACTAAGGAGAGGAATATCATATTGAATGATCATAGAGGAATCTTTTGTTCCATTTTACTTAAATCATTGCTATTGTTGTAAATAAATAAAATTGAAACAAATCAATCAAATGACAAAAAACTTTATTTTTAATTAGACCATGTGATTTTTTCCTTTAAAACATTGAGCTACACTATGTAATCTATAGGAAATAAAGTAATATAATTAAATAAGACTTTTATCCTTATTAAAAAAAAATCATGCATGTTGATTACCTTTTTAAAAAAAATATCTCACCATGGCCTTTTTTGTTATTATTGTTTTTAGTTGCAATGATTATTTTTATTTGACATTCACAAGAAACTGTTGTAGTTCAATAGGTCAGTATGTGAACATAAATGCTGTGATTGTGGGTTCAATGCTGATCAGAAGAAATTATATATTTGCATATTATAAAAGACCTTTGTATATTAAAAAAATATTTAAACACACATTTGCTTCCAAAATATATTCCCATATTTTAGTTTTAACCAATTTGCATGTTTATTCCTGACTTGTTCAAATCAAATAAACTAAAATAGAAAATAAATTTAAACTTAAGATGTTATGGCTGACAATAAAGGCATTACACCAAATTCAGTGCATGAAAACAACATTATAAGTATAAAAATACCATTTATTATTTAATTTTTATGTACTACTAGTCAATTAATAATTTTTTTTTAGATGCACATACCACTTTCTAAGAACATATTTATTGTTAAAGAATCACAAATACTTAAAGTATTTACAATTTAAATGCTATATTATTATTTAATTTCATATGAGAACTCACAGACAAATTTATGATATAAGGATTATAATGCAATATAAAATAATATAAATAAAATCTATTAGAATAGACATTGTTATAGTGAAATTCAGCTTGTTTAGTGAACAATGGAATTATCCAATTCTTATTATCACAGTTTCTTACAAAAAACATAAAATACTTATTAACAAAGAAATACATATACAAAAGATTTGTTGCAAATATATTAATATTGAATACTCTAAAACATAGAGACTGTTTTGATGCAGAAAAAAAAGCCTAGAGATTTTAGAAAGAAATAATATGTACAGGGCAACAATCTATATACTCAAATAATGACTTATATACTCGCCATATTTTATTAATAAGGTGTAACTTTATAATTTTTGTATAGTAAAGTAGTGGTTTTAAAGCCGTATTTAATTTAATGTGAACTATATAAATTTAGGCATTCTACATCATATAAATATCTGATCTAAGTATAAGCTTTTTTAGAGTATGGTAGAAGAGAATTTTCTTTAAACAATGTTATATGTACATAATAAATTACAATATTTACATTCTAAATTAAGCAATCATCAATATTTTTAATCATTAGATATAGAAACTAAGACATATTTGACCATATAGGCAAGAAACACGAAACCAATCAACACAAAAAGGTTTGTCAGTATATAGTACATGTTGGACTGCTGTTCAGTTGTCACTTCACTTTCACTATTCACATTTGTGTTTTCAGTTTGAAGGATCGCCTCCTGTCTTTCTTTTAGCAGTTTCTCAATTTCTTCCACATATTCCGGAAATAATTCACAAAACATTTTGTTTTTAAGATTTATTTCGAGGGATTCTGCTGCCAAGCATCGTTTCTGATAGTCAGATGTGACAATAGAACCCAATGTTGGAGTCTTCTCTAGCATAAAGCTCAGCAGGCCCGTCAATATAGTGGAAATAGACCACGCTGGATTCCATGTATCTGGATGAAAATCGGTAATGCTAAGGCACAATTTAGTATTTGTCTTAAAACGACCATTTGGCGTAATCATATAGATCGATGGTGGTTTGAACGGAAACTCTCTGGGAAATATAATTTTACCGTGATAATATCCACCTTCATATGGACTCTTCTCAGGGCCTTTGACAACGTAATGCCATTCTAGTATATTGGATGGCACTGGTTCTGCAGTAACATAAGGCACAGGATCGTTTTTCAATCGAAGATAGTCCTGTTTTAGTCTGCTAGTAGCGCCTGTTACCTTAGTTTTTGCCATTGTTTGCAAAACAGAAAAACATGAAAGTGTAAAAATTCCAAACCAACTGTTAAACTATTTACACAAATTTATTCAAGTTGCTGTAACGGTGTGAATACATAAATATTTATTTCCATGGAAGTGTGTATAATTTCCGCGTCGAATCGAAGTAATCCAAATGAAAATAGGATACGTCACTGCACAAAGTTACTTAAATGTCAATTGCTAATAATTGTGAATTGTCAAAAATCAAATTAATTTCAATACTTTACTCTTACTGGTGTTGCCACATTATTCATTGGACTCGAATCGTTATAGTTTTCTGGCTAATGAGGAATGGTAATAGGTATGAAATAATGCTTCAAACTTCGTTACAGTATACGTTTTTACGTATAAATACACTAGTTTTTGTTTCATTAAAAACATCCAAATATTTATGATTTTACAGGCATTTGAAGTTGAAGCAGAAATTTGCCGTGACGTCACTGGTCGTCAACTCGCTAGTCGCCGGTGATCGTTAGGAGATCTCGCGCAGTACTTTGTTTGTTTCTTACTTGTCTGTGCTAAAGTGTCAATATAATTAATTAAAATGGATGAGGAATTCGAAAAAGAGCAATCGGATAACCTACGCGTAATAGATGGATTTATAGTTGCCGATTATTTATCGAATAATAGTGATTTCATCGCCTCAAAAATTCAAGGAGTAAAAATGCGAAGATAAGTTTTATATAGAATGTCATGGGTTTTTTTCGATTGGGGGAAAAATGGGGGAGTAGAAGAGGGGAACCCCCTGCCCTTTTCCCGTAACGTCGAGTGATACCTCAAAAGACGCGTCTCTTTTAGTAGAACAAAGGTTACATTAAACACTTTTTGATTGGGGGGAAAATGGGGAACGGTGATGGGAAATTTGAAAATATTTTTAGTGAGGTATACTGTCCAAGGGACCACTAGTTTTGTCATTTATTAAATAACCCCTTTAAATTAAGGATTCCAAAGTGGGGATAAAATTTTCACACGCTCTAGGGATACCGTTTTTTGCATATGATGGCATGATAATTATATGTATAAAGGGAAAAAAAATACTACTTTAGTATAAAACTGTTTATTTATGAATCGTAGTAAAAATCGAATTCTAAATATTCCACACCCATATTCGATTCTCCAGAGCTGGATTGACTATCATGTAACAGTGTTGCTGCTCAATAAATAACGGGGTTCAGCTTTTGTTGGCCAAACTCTATCTTATGTTATTTTATTTGAAATTATTTATTTAAAACTGTAATGTAACCTAACCTAACTAGTTTCATATTGTAGGTAACGCTATTTGCGTTAAAAATAAAAAACCTTTTATTCAAATTCAAAGTAGTAAGATTGTTTTATAAGTGAAAATAATAGCATAATAATATAACTAAATACATGCAGTAAGTTGAGCATGCACAATTTTTTTTTATGTAGATTTTTAATATTTTTATATATGTGAATCTGAATAATATTTTTATTGTGATTATTGTAGATCGGCAAGTGAGAGTTATGGCCATAATGCTATTGCGTACGTATAAGTTAAAAGAGTAGGTTATGTATGTGTTGCCAAATCTAGATAACAGCAGAACACCGCGCACGTGTTAAACCATATTATTGCAGTTTAGAATGCAATGAAAAGAACCAATAAGTTTATACGTAATCTGCAAAGATTGTGCCGCCAGCATAGGTGATTGCAAACATACCATGGCATTTATAATGGGCTACATCGTCGAAGCGACGAGTCTTCAACAACTGCAACCAAGTCTTCTTTCTCTTGGCATTAATCCCGGCGTAGGCCATGGTCTGCCTTCCTGCTGTAGGTTATACTCCACCTTACACCATCTGTAACGTCCTGAGTGGTTCGACCATTGGCACTCATGTCCTGCATCACGATATCCAAACACCGAATCCTTGGGCGTTCGGAGGTCTAGCCCCAGGGACAGGACAGACATAGCAAGGAACTTGCATCCGACATAGTTCCGACGCTGGCGCGCAACTTTGCCTTACCATCTTAGGCCACACTCTTGGAGCTTATCCGCCATGTCATGGACCCCAAGACTACCTCGAATAAATGTGTTACGTATGCTTCAGACCGCGTTACGCCGCCCATTCACCTCAGCATCTTCATTTCCGTGACGTGAAGCTCCTCAGCGTGCCGAGATGGTGCTGGCCAACATTCACTGCCGTATAATAGAACCAGTAGACGATGCTCTTATAATCAACCCCTTGAGCTTGGGTGGTATTCTGCGGTCACAGACCACACCAGTAACAAACCCACCATTTGGCCCTGGCAGCGCTTATCCGGCCATGGACATCGTGATCGATGCCTCCAGACTCATGCATAACGGATCCATGGTACTTGAAACTTTTCAAACTTAACGGCTGGCTCAGGACCTATAAGGACAGTGCTCGAGTCCGGGCTCCCTCAGGCTATGTATTCGGTCTTCGACACATTTTGTTTAAGACCGGCGTTCTCAAGCACTCTTACTTTACGCTCCAGCATCAGTTGCTTCTCTTAAATGACTGTAATGTCATCGGCATACATCATCAGTCATGGAGGCTGGTCCTGGATGTGAGCCGTGACAGTACACTACATTAAATAAGAACGAACTAAGAACCGAGTCTTGGTGAACCCCCTACTGTGATCTAAAAGGTTTGGTGCCGCCAACAGCAGTCCTAATCATCGCGAATCGCAAAGCGGGATCGTGGTACATATCTCTGATAATCTCAATATAGGTCTCAGGGATCCCTTTGGGTCGCAATGCCCTCCAAATACATTGACGAGGCACACAGTTAAAGGCCTTCTGCAAATCTTAAAAGGCCGCAAATCTAATGCAGAGCTCTCCTTTTTTTTCCTGTATGCCTCCATCAAAGTTCTAAGTAGTCTCTCCATTAAAGTACTGATTAAGTAGGTAACACCCAAGCCAAACCAAGTGTTGTTGGAAAAAAATCTGGTATCGATACAATAAAAATATTCAAAGCTAAAGGTTTTGGTACAACACGCCATGAAACCGAGCAGGATAGAACTGTTTTTTAACCGACTTCATTTGAGAAAGTAATATCAAAACTTCAATATCTTAAAATATATGTGATAAAAAACAGATTTTGAAAATATATACTTAATATTATATCCTATATTCATTTAATAAATATTATTTATTAAATGAAACTAAATTTGTAGTGAAACGCCAGCTACAGAAAAGCGCGAACTGAGCGAGCTAGTGCTGTCAGACCAGTGACGTCACGCGGGTCGGTTACGGCCCCACGGAATCTCGCGTCGCGCGTTTACTTTAAAGGACAATATCTCAAAAACTAATAGACGTATCAAAATAATACTTTCACACGTATTTTTTGTTTTTAAAAGAAAATACGATGAGCTAGAATTTAAATTAAGTGATTATTCTTCATTATAGTACCATACTTACTGATCTAATACACAAAATAATTATTTCTCCATTAATTTTAACTTGTGAATGAAATGACAATTCAGTATTGTTTGCAACGCTCACTTTTTAGAATTATTCAACTTGAATCATTAAGTCTTCACGTCTTAGCTTATCTTCAGCTTTATGATGATGATGAAAACAAAAAACAGATAATTAATTATAAATCATATTCTATATCGCATTTATGTCTCTCTATTAAGACATAATAAAGATGAAATTATAATATATACCTACTTGAAAGTTCCACTATCACAGACAATTCAGGACCACAAGAGGAAATGACCACACAGGGAATCTGGTGTTAAACTATTCATATATTAGAGTTTTATTTATTTTAAAGACTGTTCGAAAACTACAAAAAAATATTTTTTAGTAAATTGATATCAGTGAATCAAAAACTAGATACGTCTGTACAATTTATTTAATAAACAAAATATACAATCAATATATGTAATATCATAATTTAATCAATTTCCACAATTAATTAACATATTCCTTATTTCTTGGTTCAGTTGTTTTATGGCGTCCTCGTCGGGGCTGTCTTGTTGGATGAGTGTGTCTCTCTGAGATATTAACTCTGCCAGCTTGTCGTTTGAAGAATTCTTTGTAAGTCTGAAAACGTTAAACGATTAATTTTGAGTAAATAAATAAGTCAGCTTCACGCTGCATCCCGCACACAGAAGGGAAGTCAGTGGAAACCTAGTTTTAAGACACTTCGCTCCCAACTTTCCGCCCTATTTTGGAGTATAGTATAGTATTAAGTGACGGAAATGAACGCCGCCTTTTGCTTCAACACCAGAGCGAAGAAATGGAAATATAAATTTAAGTAAATATTTCATTAACTCAAGTGGAGACCGAACCCACAAACAGTCAATTTTCAGTCACAAGATTGACAGACAAGTAGACAAATAGAAGAGGATAAAAACATGTTAAAAATTAAGAAAACTATATCAGTTGATGTATGCATACTTTTATATGGAACTTAAGCATTTTATTAAATTACAATTATTAAAATTAAATAGAAAGAACATGAAGAGTAAAAATATATTTACTTGAAATCGTCGTATAAATCTATTTGTTCGGGACCTGAAAAAAAATATTTTTGATAAAATTGTGAAATATGACATAGTTAACCATATACGATTACTATTGAATAAATACTTGTATATTATTGTAAAAACTTACATCTCTTTCTCGTTTATAAAGAGAAAACTAAAAAATATAAAAGGTTAAAATAAAGAACAATTTACATCAAGTCAAACCAAAAAAAACTTTATCAAGTGAATCTTAAAAGCGTGGTATTTATAAATTTGAATAAGAAAACAGTAAAAAAAAACAATTTCATTAATTATTAATATGTAAGGGGCCAGTCGTGGCGCAGGGGCACAAAGTGTGCCTCTAAACATGACTGGTTGTGGGTTCGATCCCCACTCTTGGAAATGAAATATTTATTTACATTTATATTTTTATTTCTTCGCTCTGTTTTCACGGCAAAGCGCGGCGATGAGTTCCGCCACTCAACACGCAATGCCTTCAATTCTGCGAAAAGTGGGGAACGCTATCTTAGCACTATGTCCCCTTTTTTTATGTTTAAGTATTTACCTATAATAATTGACTCTGTATCTAGCGGTGGCGTCTTATTTAGTATGTCCACGTAAAAGTCATCTTTTAGCTTATTTAAGTCCACACAACTCTCCTTATTGTTATCTTCGTCGTCTTCTATTGGGTCTAGACTAAAAGAGATAGAATAGTAAAAAATAACAAATCTGAAGTATAAATGAAAGTACAGTAAAGTCATCTATGTAATGCAGAGTGGTTTTGTTTCTACCCCTCTAAATGTATCTTCTATCAAAGTGCAGAAAATCAGACATCAGAGATTATTTCACTTCGCTATGATCGCAACTAATATATTTTTCTAAATGGTCTCTTTTTATTGTTCGTTAAAAAAAATGTTTAATATAAAAATCAGTGCAATTTTCAATTTTTTCCGAGACTGAGGTTTTATAGGAGAGGTTTTAAATACATAAGATCTACATAAAGAGTAATGAAAATAACTACGCCGAAGCACACAACATATTAAAAAGTGTAAACTACGTACCCGTTGAGCAGGCCGCGCGCATGTCGTATATCGGCGAGCGAGCGCGCACGCGCGTGAAGACGCGCGGCGTGCAGCTCGCGCACGGCGCGCGCCCACTGCGCCTTGAAAAACGCGCGTGACGACGTCGACGCGGACAGCTTCTCCTCCAGAGACCGCTGTGGTACAAAGCTAAAGTCAAATAATTTTATTCAAAGTTGCCGGACCCGGGCCACTTCTCCCGCATGAACTATACGAATATTTACAAAAATATTCGGGAAAATCTTTTCAGTTTAGGGGGTAATCTATATAAACAGGGTGGAAGAGGCAGCGCTTCTTTTACTGAAACTGCATATAGGATAAAATATTTCAAACCCAGAACTAAAAAAATTTATCAAGGTAGCTCAACAGTTTGGACGTAGGATTTTTTTTTCATTTCACGATTTTTATCCATACCTGTATTTCATGTGACGCACACATACGTGTGCGACGTTGCCGCT